>JAPQLA010000019.1:27989927-28006086 GCA_029822935.1 Naso vlamingii
TCTCATTTCAATTCAGAACATCGCTCAGAGATTTTCTAAAGACCATTAGAACCGTGAGAAGTTTCTCTACAACCGTGAACGAAATAATTTGTGTATCTTGTAAATTGTGGCCTGGGGGACGATAGAAACAGGAAAGTTTCAGGCGAATTTTAGAGCCCCTCGCACTCTAAGCTGTGATGTCACTCACTCTGGCCCTCAACATTCCACGCAATACACACCCATTATAAACAGGAATTTGATCAGAAATGATCAGGAACTTTGAAGGCTTCCTGATCAATAATGGTAAAGAATTGGAAAAATTTGAATGTAACGGTAATACACGGAAGTTTTGTGAACGTTTTAAAAGTTGAATGAAGTCTGTAGGTGAAAGTATGTAGAAGGAGTTAGCTTTCAAAGAAGGGTGAAGATTTTGACAGTTGGAAGAGCTTTCCAATGCTTTTTAATGGGAATTTAATTTCAGAAAAATGGGAATTTTTGGAAAAGTATGAATAATTTTGAAAAATTTGAAGATGACCCGGAATGTCCTTAATAAGCTGAACATTTTGATATATGAATTGTTTGAATGGCATGAAGTATGAAGAAGTTACGGAAGGCCAAAGAAAGAGGTGTGTACAGAATAATAATAATAATAATAATAATAATAATAATAATAAAGAGAAACAGAAGAACAATAGTGTGAATGCTCCCGCATTCACACTAATAAAGAGAAACAGAATAACAATAGTGTGAATACTCCAGCATTCACACTAATAAAGAGAAACAGAATAACAATAGTGTGAATACTCCAGCATTCACACTAATAATAATAATAATAATAATAATAATAATAAAGAGAAACAGAAGAACAATAGTGTGATCACACTAATAATAAAGAGAAACAGAAGAACAATAGTGTGAATGCTCCCGCATTCACACTAATTACGGTAAAGCAGGTTAGTTTTATGTGTAATCAACCACGCTGGTTACTCATGATATCTTTACCAGAGTTGCCTGAACGCCACCCCAGATCAATTGAGGGAATTCATTAGTTTCGGTCCAACTCCGCTAGTGATGGGGAGAGCACCCACAGGAAATTCTACTGCTGCTCTGTGCAGGATAATTGTTACGAGCTGCCAGATATTGATCCTCTCCGGTGCCTTCTATCTGAATGCCTGTAGGATGCATTAAACCCGTACTTGATCAGCCGGGAAAACAAAGAATGCCACGCCAACTTTTGCTGCTCTTCAGGAACGGTTTGACCTCTCCCCTGGAGCACTGCGCCATCTTAAATGCGTGTCATCACGCCATGTTTAAAGGTATGTTCCGGACGTTCAGGGGCTGGGTTAGCGTGGGGTGTATTCATAAAAGGTGTGTGACGTGGTTAACAGACATGATTTAGCAGATCACTATTTATTTTAAGATTCAGATTCAGACACGATGGCATTTGGCTCTCCAGCGTCTCTGGACTTTCCACAGCGAGGCAGTGGGAACAAGCGTGGTTCAGTATCTTGGAGACAAGCCCCTTCCCTCTCTCCTGTCGCCTCCAGGCCAAAGGGCAACAATTAGTTTGACCAAGTTGCGTGATCATGCGACACAAATTCTTTTTGTCGCTTTGATGTGTACACAGCTTTAGAAAGGGAAAAGATAGCCAGTTTGTTGATTCAGTCTCATCAAAAGTTCTTAACTGTCAATTTGGAATTTGATCAATAGTTAACTTAATAACTAAAATCAAATTACCATGTTAACAACTAGTAAAGGCTGAAGGTTTTTGGATCTGGTGGTCTATGGAGCTATTTTAGGGCCAAGAGTTTGAACTTGAAAAAATAAGATTTGAAACTGAAATTTCAAGATTTGAGCTTCAATTTTGAAAAACACAACAATGTATTCAAAATAAAAATAAGTGTACGAAAAGTTTTTTCAGGTTAAATATAATTTTCATTTACTTCTGCAATTCTTTTGATTAAATTATTTATTTTTATTTTTCACTTTCACAAATATTTTGATATTTGACATCTTACTTTTTCAGTTGCGTATTTTATGTCAGATCTTATTTTTTACTGTTTCAAATCTTATTTTTCAATTTTCAGATCTTTTTTTCACTGTAGGATCCCTTTTTTTCACTTTCCGATTTTGTTTTTTCAGTTTCAGACTTTTGGCCTGAATCTTGCATGGGGGGCGTGGCATCAACTGAGAGCGGCGTGGAATTATCAGTGACAGCATAACAAAAAGGCTAGGGACCTTCCCCAATCACGTCGCCTTCATGGGACGTAGGAATTAAAATAATCCTGACTCAACACTTATACACTATATACAACATATTCATGGGATTGACAGTGAAAAAACTGATGTCAGCGATAAACTTACATTTAGAAAGCTGTTTTAGACAGTACTGAGCATCAATTGCAGTATTAGAGCGATCAATTATGCCAGATTGCACAGTTCAACAGCCACACTTTACGTGGTGATATTTCCAATTTCCACTTAGCACTTTGAACGCAGCGCAGTGCCCGTTTGAGAATCATGGCCTCCGTACCGTCAGGTCAACCTGCTGCCGCCAGCACACAGGTAAGAAATGACCCGAAAAAACCAGAGGAAACCGCATCAGTCTGCAGAGGAAAACGTTTAACCATGCTACAGTCTGAAAGTGGCCTCGTGCTATTAGTGTTTGTGAATTTTACTCTTTACAGCAGTGGTTCCCAACCCTGGGGTCACCAGAAGTTTCAAGCAATTGATAGATAAATATTAAAAAATCATAAAATGATAAAAATTAAAATAATCATAAAATCATTTCATATATTATACATAAAGGACAAACTGTGGTAGTGAAGCAGCGTGGCTATGTTAACTGCCTTCATTAGTTGACCTATTTAGTGATGCTGCAGGAACTGAGCTGTAGGTTTATCTCATCCAGGCTATTCACCCCCTGTTCACAATAATATACACAGCCTTAAAAGAAAAAAAAAAAAAAATTTGAGCAAAAAATTGTGGTCGCCTGGGGTTGCCAGAGTTTTGTGACGTCTAAATGGGGTCACAAGCCTAAAAAGGTTGGGAACCACTGGCTTACAGTGTCCAGCTCAAGTTTTTGTCTTAAATCTATATTGTCTTTGTTAACTTGAAGAACCTTGTTGTACATGTTTGAAACTCATCCAAACATCTTGCCACAAACGCTCTATTCTGTTAAAAGAAAACATCAAATTACCCTCAAATTTGTGCAGTATATTTGAACTTTCAAAAAGTATGACTCTGTGGAAGGCAACATCTGACATGATTAATTCCACTGAATATTATTTGAAAAAATATGTACCTTTGATTGTGCACGCTCTTTCCTGACAGGAAACTTCCCCTTCCACAGCCTCTAATAGTGAACATGCATCTAGCTATGCCAACATTTTCCACTCCTTGGTCACCTGTCCCTCTAAAAAAGAATGTATCACACACAAATAAATAAATAAAGATAGATAGATAGATAGATAGATAGATAGATAGATAGATAGATAGATATAAAGTTTTTATGTAAACAAAAGATGACATAGGCTACAGTAACTTAACATCTTTATTTCTTGAGAGCTCAAAATACATAACTTTGGACAAAATTAATACATAATAGTATCAGCCAAATCATTCGGCTCATTGTTTACCAGGATAGATAGAAGGTGAAGGGATTAAAGTATGGTATACTATACCTTAAATCATTAACAGGGCTTTTGACAAATAGTGATTTGAATCACATCGATTCATCTAGACATCTAGACGATTCATCTAGAAGTATAGGAGTTATTTAAATTGGCTATTTCTCAACAACTTTACACCATGCATTATAATGCATCTTGTATCCAGATTGTATGTAGATATGATTTAACCCGATCATGTTTACCCCTGGTATTAATATGTCTCTCCAGTGTCCACAATGAGATCCAATCACTCTGTCCAGCTCAAACAACCAAACGTCACATTCTCCTGTATGCATGTCCAGAGGTGATCTGTAAACTGAAATAAATTTTTACAACAGACAAGCAAAAAACAGTCTGCTTTCTGGTTTTGGTTTAACTTCTATTCCAATTGCTGGTTTGTGCATAACTCTCATAAGAGCAAGAGCAAAGGAAGGAGCTGTGTTTTGTTGCCTGGTCAGAGGTGTTGATCCCACTGACCAATGGTAACTCACAGCTGGGTCTCTGGCATGTCTTCACACCTAGGTGTAAAGATCTGGAGGGCTGTGGGGGATGAGCTCAGTCCATAGCTTCCTTTGTGGCAGATGAGAAACATGTTTATTCAAAAAAAAAAATCCTGTTGAAATCCCCAAAATGAAAGTCTTCATCTGTGGATCCCAACACGCGTGATTTACTATGATTAATATAAATAATAACGTTACCTAAAAAAAAAGATTCATGTCATCACTTAGATAATTCTGTTTATGTCCACCACTAATATATGAATAGATAAGGAATGTTATAGAAAACTGATGTGCATCTGTAATACAGATATTTTAGTTTTGTAGTAGCAAATTACAACAATGATAAAATAAGATATTTTTCCATCAGGATATTAATGCCTTGTGTAAAGGACACGTTTTATCTCATAATTTGTGCAGAAATGCAGTTGTTAAACAAAAGAGGAGTTTGAAAGTCCTGTAACTTTAACGTAGTTACACACAAGGTACAAGTAGCTAATGTTAGCTGCATAGCATGACAAGAAAAACAACACCAATGATGTTAACATCATATTTTAGTTATTTACCTGTCATCTGTAGTTTGGTTGAATTGTCGTCCCATGCCCAGATTTTCTTCTGGTTATCCTTATATGATGACATAGCCGTGTTGTATAGCTCCAGATACTTGGACACCAACACGATCAGCTCCTCCATGTCTCGTTTTAATCGGCGATGCCTTCTATTTCCACCTTGCCCCCCCCCAATGTGATTGACTGCTGCAAAATGAACTCAGAACAGCAGGGCAAAATTTGTGCATATTCACATGGGCAGCAACTACTTCTTGGTCCTACCGCTGCCTCCCCTCCGCTGCCCTTCCCTTTTTTAAATGACTGGAGGCGGGGAGTAGCCGTGCAGCAGTGTGAGAAGACCTTTAGGTCCCAGCCTGACCTTAAAGGAGAAGTTAGTGGTGTTTTATTGCACATTAAATATTATATTATAAAAAAGATATTTATGATCATATTCGATGTTCTACAGCATTATTATGACAAACGGTGCAGTCCTGAGAGCTGGAGCTCTTGGTTGACATCACCGCTAGCTGAAAACAGTGAAAGAGTATATGCACTCAGACAATACATCAAAAAAATATAATAAATGCTCATTTTAAAAGACATGAAACTCAGTGATTGTTTAGTGGTGTCCTCTCATGTACCAACATTAAAACACAAAGCTAAACACACATATATAACCCAGGCTGTTTGTTTTCTGAATCAGCTAAAAGAGAGCTGCTTTTTCCTACAGGTTATCCTTAAACCTGGAGAGCCCAGCTGCCCTGGATGGAAGATACACAACTCGACCTTTTAACGTTCTTTTTTTTAACAGTCTCCCCTATTTCTCACGAAATTGAGGTAGTGGTTCTCATCCATTCAAGATCAACTGCACCATTGTTGTTGGACCTGGAAAAAGGCCCGAGTTGCCCTTCTTTGAGCATCCATCAGTTCTCGACTCCGGACGTCTTCTGGATGTCCACCGCCAGGGTCGCAGCTTGCATTATTTAGTGGATTGGCAAGGGTATGAGCTTGAGAAGCACTGCTGGTGCCATGTTGGCAGATTCTGGACCCATCCCTCACTTGTGAGTTTCATGCCACACACCCAGACAGGCATGGTCAGTCAACTGGTGGTGCCTGGGGTGGAGGATAGTGATACATCTGCCTCTTGAAGTTGTGTGTCAGTTGTGTGTCAAACACTGTCTGTGTCACAGACAGTGTTTGTCTGTGATGAAGCTGACCCCCCCCCCCCCCCGGTCTCTTACTCAGGCTGAGTGTGTGCAAATGATTGTCTACAGGTGTGCTGGAGTCAGAGAGAAGCCATCAGGTGCACTGAATCTATGATCAAGGTCTATTCCCAAAACCTTGCTTTGCCATCCCCAACCTGCCAGTTTGTTGTTGCTCACATCCTGCCTACCTGGCTCAGGCCCAACCAGTCCTCCTTGCCTGCCAGCCCGTTCCTCTGCCACATGGCCTTGGACTCCCACGTCAATCGCAGAACACCCCATCCCCCCACCCACTCGACCTGCTCCACTCTGCACCATCTTCTGTAAGTTTTGTCAAAATAAAATAATAATAAAAACCTGAACTGATTCTGGCTCCTGGTGTTCGGCGTTTGGGCTCGGTAGTATATTGCATCTTAACACTTGGCTGGCAATATTATGCAGCACTGTGGCAGGCAACAGTCACGTCACAGGCCCTGTCTGGGGAGACCCTCAGGTGGTGCAGGAACTTAAATCTTGACTTCAGGAGAAAGAAGGTCTAGTTCTGGCATGGGCATAGTTGTAGGCCTGCTGTGCTGGGTTTCTTAAGGTCTGCATGGGGAGTCAACAGGAACTTCTCACAGGCACAGCCTTTGCCTCCTAGCAGCAATGGAAATAAGTCATGTGACTTCTATCGTGATATTCTGATGAATTTTTGGTAAAGTATGCTCATTTGTGTATAGTATTTCAGTTTATCAAAATCAATTAATCAATTAAACACACCGGAGAATTCACCTGAGAATACAAAATTTAATTCTTACAATTGCATAAATAACAGAATACAACTTTTGAAACACTCATGAGGCTCTACTTGTGTGAATCTGGGTGCTGTGCACAGGTCTAAGTTCTCGGCGCAGGCAGCAAGAGGTGTGGTAATCTTTTTTGGTAATTTTGTGAGCAGAGACGCAGGCACACCTGTGGTGCAGCCTGGCGTACTGGGAAAGTGTAAGGAACAGACAATTGGAAGATGTGTCCCAGCTGATTTCAGTCATCACCAGTGAGAAAATGACACCAAAATTGCACTTTGACGTTGGCATTTTACCAACCCACCCCCTGTTGCACTGCTCCACCCAGCTCGGCACAGCCTAGTTCATGAAAATAACGACTTGGTGCAGGCAGCGAAAACAGCCGCTTGCACTGCACAAAATTACAAATACGCCTAGACATGTGCTTAGACCAAATTTGCGCTGGCACAAAAATAGAGCCCATGATGTCCGAGGTGCTTAAAAATCATATTTATCTGGCCTACCTGGTGAGATTTTCTGGTCAATTGTACTGGCCCAAAAGACTCTGGAGTCATGAACCGAGCCAAGCCACTTTGCCTCTGAATTGGCAATGAGGCAGTCAGCATCACAGATCATCTAAAACAGTAAGATTCTGCCTATTAAGGTCATTTAATGCCAAGAATTAATTTATGTAACTGACAGTAGGCATAAGTCATTCTTACCTGAACACTGATACTGTGGCAGGATTTCCTGTTAACGTAATCTCCCTCATGTCTCCCTGAGGGACATTTGATGTTGTAAGGGTGCAATCCACTGCACCAATGACATTAGGGAAAGCTATAACAAAAAATAGTGAGTGTTCTACTGTAAATGTTCCAATGTAACATGTTTTTTGTTGTAATCTGTAATTCATATTACCTGTAATCTTGTAGAGCTCCTCCTTGATGCAGAGGGGTCTTCTGTGGCCAGGGAAAGTGATGAATATATGCGCAAGTGATTTCAGTGCCAGACAAACAGTGCTTATTGTGCGGCAAATAGTGCCCTTGTTGAGGTTTTCAGCATCTCCAACAGAATAAAGGAAAATGCCACTTGCTAAGCATCTGTGGGACAGTAAGTGCCGTGCTATGTAGTGTTGTACCTTTGGACCCAGTGGCCTGCATACATATCGGATGCCATCACCTGAGAATCTGTACCTCTCAGTCAGATACTCTTCTGCATGCCTGAAAGCTTGTCTGAGTATTAACTCTTCCTCATCTAGTACATTGTCCAACAAATTGCACACCATTATGAAGAGGAAACAAGTGAATGGGACTTCAGCCTGTGTATACTATACCGCTTTCGTCACAGACTCAATTGAAACTGCCTTTGCATCTTCATTAGCAACTTCTTATCATCTCAACAATTGCAATAGGATATGGATTTATCAAACCTCTGACAGCTGTCTTCATGAACACTAGCTATTTAACAAAAAGCCTGACGGTAATAATGACTACTACATGAATGAATATAAAAAATGATTGTTACAATTTAAATCACAGTAGGCATACTCAAATGAATGACAATTTATCTGTAGGATTTTAATACAGGAAAATTAAACGATGCAACATGTTTACAGAATACTATGAAATGACTGTAAAACACATTAGTTTCTAATAAGAATGACAGCTTTAATTTAATCCTGGTTGTTAGCCTGCTCTGGAGCAGGCCAGCTGCAAAGAATAAATCTCCACAAGAACTTTATCTAGCTTCATTTAACCTGCTTTAATGCAACTGAATCAGGGCTTATTTCAGTTGGGATAAGTGGAAAATCCAGGCTTAATCCCTTTTCTCGGTTTTGTGCAATACCCCTCTGGCCAACCAGATAACCAATCCTAAACATCCAGACATGGGATGGGGACAACATGTCCCACTCGAGAAAACACACTTGACCATTGTTACATAGTATTAAAAGTCACCAATCGCTCTGTTCCTCATGCAGCCTTTGGGCTCTCTGACCACTGTTTGGTTCTTCCTCTTCCAGCTTCCAGGCCAAAATTGAAATCTGCTCAGCTTTCAGTCACAACTATGAAAAGAAGGCCTTCTGAAGCAAAGAAAGAACTACAGGAAATAATGCTTGTATGACGATCATCATATGATTTAAATAAAATTGTCATGGTGTTGTCAAAACACATACTAGCTACACTTAATGTTCTGGAACACAGAGTGTGCAACAGTCTTAAAAAACAGCCTGAAAGAGGACTGTGCTGAGATTATGGATCATGATGTAAAAAACAGAAGAAGAAGAAGAAGAAGAAAATTTTGATTTATTTTTTGCCACTGAGATGTTATCCAAAATGTAAAATAATTTAACATAACTTGTGCCGTTCTAAAATTACTTAACCAAATGTGAGATTAAGAGAAAAAATATGCTTAGGCTAAATTAATTTACTCAGAAACAGCTAATGTATCTGTAAACAACTGCTTTATCACTTCCCATATGTGGGAATCAGTGCTACAAATTATCGCGCTTTCATTTGACCAGTGTTAGTTTCATTTGTCAGAATTTTCCTGTCCAAAGAGCATAAAGCAATCTGGTAATGAACATAAACACAATAAAGTTTTATAATACTACAATTTCTAGTATGCTGATTAAATACAGCATTACAGCATTATTTAATGTATTACATTAAGACTTTTTAAAATAATTACCACTGTACAGTGCATATATATAAATGTGTTTTTATCACTCATACTATACTATTGCATATTTCTTTGTCAATATTTGCCCATTCCCATTTTGTAAAGGAGATGATTCATCTCAAGGGGCTTATCCTAATATAAATGCACTTCACTCATCATTCCTGCACGAACTGTACAGGCCTTTCATTTCAGAAACAGACGTAAGGTGCACGTTTTTTGTCACAGTTCTTCCTTTGTGAGGACAGCTTGCCTGCTCCTTTGTGTTCCTACTTCATCTCAAAACATTAAACAGAGGCTTGTCCTCCTTCAAACTGTCCAATATTTTTTATGGTCTGCTATTTCTTTTAGGAAATATAAACCTCAGCTTAGCTTGTTCTCTATTTGTACAGCAACATCAAGAATAAAAACGCATTGTTCACAGCAGTGTAAGAAAGGTACAAGCCGACAGGTCTTTGTCAAAGAAAGAGAAGTTGTTATACAAGTCAGATGTTTTCATGGTAGTCAAAGTCTGTGGCATCCGTACGTTAAAGTGTGTTTTTGTCGGTGGTCTTATTCTACATACGCAGGCAGGGGGCTGAAAAAACACCTTATAACCCCTTGCATTTAATTATCTTATTCTGAAGATTCTTACCTGTTGTGATATCAGTGTAATGGTGTTACATATGAAAATTAAATTAATGTATATATAGTGCAAATTGGTAATTATTATGCATCTAAATTATGCACTGAAACATGTCCCTTTGTTGAATGTTGTCTCATGTTTCCTGTCAAAAATATAAAAAGGAATGTTTCAAATACCCTTGAATGTAAAGGGACACACAGGTGGCACAAAGCCATAGTTACACTTAGACACACTTTTTATGGAAAACAAAAAAGAAAAACAAACTAAAAAAAGGACATATGAATAAGTCTTTACCTGTAAAGCAAATGTTGTATAAACATTAAAAATTAACACTAATATCTTACACCCACACTATGAATTTCAAATATGGGTTTTTACATGATTTTTTCAAAGAGCAGAAAATTACTGCCATAATTTCAGATAAAACAAAACTATTATATCTTATTATAATTACTGCTTAACTAAGCTCCCAATATCACCTCAAGCAGAAATTAGTTTTAAAAAAAAAGCAGCTGGTGTGAATAATGTATTCAAGGAGAGCCAAGGGAAATCTTCCTCCTAACCACAAAAAAAAAAAAAAAAAAAAAAAATCATATTAACCCTGTTTTTTTCCTTCACCAAGTACCGTTAAAACTTTTACTATACATATATAAACTTACACAGTTATTCAAACAGACGTGAGCTGCTGCTGTTCTGTCATCCATGCAATCTGTTGCAGTAATAGTCAACACGTTAATTTGACTAAGTGTCTCATTGCTATGGATTTATTCACTTTCTGAGCATGGCTGAAAGGCAATGTTTGCTTGGCCAAAAGTGTGTGCGTGTGTGTGTGAGAGAGAGAGAGAGATAGAGAGAGAGAGAAAGAGAGCTGAGGGGTAAAATTTATATATTTGTTAAATATCAGCTATCCTTTACTGTCATGATGTTCCAGGCGCAGTTAGGTTGGAGATGTGATGTCGACTCACGACGACTTGAAGCTCTGTGTGTGTGTGAGAGAGTGTTTGTGAAACACGGCGACAGCTCAAATAGTTGATAAGCAACTCATCTCCTGACACTTTTTCCACTATGTAATTAGGTGATGTCTGTGTATTTGTGTGTATCACACTGCAGTGTAGCATAATATACTGTGCTGTATGTGCGTTCACAATGCTCCCACACACAACACATATCCAATACAGTCAAGGAAAAATTACATACATAATACACAGTACATACCACGTATACAAAAAGACAGAGATTTTCCCAAATATTGAATAAAGCTTTCTTAGGAAAGTGTGCAAAAGCCTGATCAAGATTGGTCCCCCCAAAAATCTTCATTCAGGTTTTGAGATACCTGCAAAAAATTAAACTGCATAGTCAAAACTAAAAGTCAGGCTGCAACCGGTGACAAAAGAGAGATCAAATTTTTTTATTATTGAAAGCGGACATCTACATTAAATATTCGCCTTTGTTCTCCCATCAGTTTGAAATAAAGCTCAAGCAAACTTAAAGTTCAGATGCCAGAGTCTTACAAAGGAACATAAAATGTAGAAGGAACCAATTCCCTTTTTCTCTCCTAATGTCACATCAGGCACTTTAAGTCAGTATGTATCTGGAACTTTTTTTCAATTTAAACTATGTCAAATTGATTATGTGATGACTTCTCATTGTGTAACAAAACATGGAGCGATTCTCTAAGTCCACATCATCATCTTATTAAGGCTTGAATACCAATATTTGACACGTCACAGTTTTTCAGTCTTCCTTTATTCTTTCATGAACATTTTTCAGGCTTGCTATCCACTAAAATCTACGTGTTTGGAAAATACAGTCAACAACAAATTTAAAAAATGAAACAATGATCATTGAATAAAATATAAAAATGTTCACTGATCTCACTTTTTGTGTTGTTGTCAAAAGGGAATCCGCATTAAACGTGAATCCAAAAGTCTCCACAAAAAACCAGACCTAAGCATTTCTTCATTCTGGCTTTCAGTCAAAACATTCTCTCAAACTCTTGCAAGTGATTTTTGGGATCATAGATGGTTTACAGTTGTCCTTTATGACCTGGCACTGTATTCCTTGGCTGCTGGTTAGATTATTCTGTCAGAGCCATATCTAAAGAGTAACAACTTACAGGGTTGAGCCAGTAGCAGACAAACTGTAGACAGACAGACAGACAGATTTATAAGGTTACAAACAACCCATAGAACATCTCAAGCTCATCCTGAAGCACGTTTTTGCAAAACTGTTATATTTGCAAGTTAAAGAGAGCATCTGACATTGTTATTCAGTTCATTTGTCCCATATGAATATGCGCATATCCTATTCAATACACACAACATGTATAATACTGCAAGTTTATTGGTGTATCAGTAATTCAGAAATGATGACATCACATCAGCAGAAGATGGGTAGGTTTGATTTCTGGAATTAATTAAATAACAAAATTCTGTTTCTGAATTTTATTTAGTGGCCCCTTGTTGGATTTTGTGTATTGTACTGCTAAATGAAAAAAGAAAGATCCTACATATTTCATGTGATTTTTAAATAAGTAACAAACTTCAAAGTGAAATTGCATGTTCTTAAAAAGCATTAGCTTTATGTTAAAAAAAAGGTTAAAATGTAATTGAATTGGCCCCAGTGAAAATTCAAAAGGCTTTCATGCTGCAAAAGTCTCTGTCAAGATGAACAAAGATTGTTGGTGTATAAATAACACACTTGCACAAACAATGAGTCAGGCCGCCCAACCAGAACTAACAAAGGCCCACTACGGACAGTCCTGTCAGCACAGCACAGGAAGGATAATGTGGCGTGTGTGTGTGTGTGTGTGTGTGTGTCATTGTGTGTGAAAGTGTATTTGTGTGTGTGTGTTTGTGGTGGTGCATATGTGTAAAAGCCTATGTGCATGCATGAACTGTGTGTGTGTGCATCTGTTTGTGTGTGGCGGGTTTCAGACACTAAGGAATGATAATTGACTCCAGTGAGTATCTCCTCGGCTTGTCATAAGCTTCGCTCATTTACACTCAAAATGTTACTGTGTGTGTGTATGTGTGAGAGAGAGGGGGGGGAGTTACAGCAGACAACACAACATGTGTGTATTGTAGCATTATCTACTTTTATTACATATGATTCAGCACTTGTTCAAAGGGGACACTGTCTCCACTGATCAATCGATTAGCTCATAAATTCAGAGGAAAATCAAAGACATCAAAAGTCATTGATACAATAATAAGAGGAATCAGTTTTATATCTAAAGGTTTTACAGTCTGAAGCTTCGACCTCCATCTCTGTCATAAAGGAAACACAAATACAATGACTTAATTCAGATATTTATTAAACTACCAAAGCTCAGGAATGATGAACAAGGATCACTGAACATTTGTTCATATGTACATGGATATAACTAAAATGAATCAATGATAGAACATAAATGAAAGAGAAATTAAGTTATTGCCGAGAGAATAAATTAATTAAAGAATACATTTTATCAAAAACAATTCAAAAATGCAATAAGAGAATATTAAGAAACCAATAAAGCAAGAATAATTTTAAGAATCATCAGGAATCCGTGTATCATTCATTCATTTATTTGATTGATATATTATTTTAGGCTCAGTTTAAAAAAGAACATTTAAAAAACAGACCAGGGGCTGGATTTAATTTTGATATTTAGTTTTTCTGAACTGTGTGACCCACAAGTTGATCTGAAGTCACTTTGTCATAAGTGTGATTCATTTTGATCCATCCATGCTATTATTTATTTTATGCAATTTCATACTTTGATTGATGTCATTTCATGCATCAATACTTCATTTCATTTCATTAGTTAAAATCATTATTACTGTGCTTCAGCACTGTTTAAAGACTTAATGAACAGGTACAGTGTAGTTCCTCATTTACACCACAAGGGGGAGATACCCCAAAGTGAGCACATCTGCTGTAAATAAGGTACTTTCTTTAAACGTAATGCAACGAGAGGCTGTGCAGATTTCAGAAGCATTACTGAATGTGTGCTGATTTATTTTACAGACCCTCCGGTAAAGACAAAAACACAAACACTGAGTAGCCTTGGTTATTCACGTGTGCAACACTACATCATCTGCACGTCTACATCACCCAGAAACGTAATGTGTCTGAATGGCTGAAAGGCGTTAATCCCCATCCAAAAAGTATAATCACACTGCTATCGGAAAACTCCACCAGATTCTTATTCTACATGTGGCCAAACACCGCTGTGACCATTTTCTACTTGATTTGCAGCAAAAAAAATTTTTTTCATAAATAGAAAAAAAGTCATAATAATATCCCATTCGTTTCTATGTAGCCTGATTTTGAAATGACCTGTGCATATGACAGCCTGAAAGCAACAATAAACAGAAATAGAAACACAGAGCAAATTAAAAAAATTAAATATCAAAATCAAATTCAGCCCTTCTGTCCATTTTCTAATGTTCTATTTTTGATCTGAGCATAAAATCAAAAGTCCAAAAAACAAAGCATACATTTTTTTATATCACATTCATAAACAAATAATGAAATAAGATTTTTTTTTTTTCTAATTTTTCATTCTCAATTGAATATCAGATGTGTAAATTAAATACACAGATTATGAAAATTGACTCGGCATCAACTCTGGGACAGAGCACACGAGTGATGGTTCTTTCTACTTTCCTGTAGTGATGAATGGGCTGATGATGAGGGAAGCAAGGTGATGCAGACTCGGTGTTCTGCAGTTGCCATGGTGCAAGCCAGGTGATGACTGTCTACAGTAGATTCAGTGAAGCTTCTGGTCTCATTTCTTCATGGAGATGAATCCAGGCCTCAGCGAGGCCTATCTGAGGCCCCAGAGGACACAAAGTCTTCTCCAGTCTTGTTGTGTTCAAGTTCAGGCTGCAGAGTTTGATGCATGGAGCCAAAAAGTCTTCGGAAGTCAAAAATTAACTACATGAAAAAAAAGCAAAGGGCCTCAGGGTGGAATCAAAACAGTAGGGACACAAAAATATGACATCATATGATACTTGAATTTTCTTTAAGCCTCTGCAAATGCGGCTTGCACATAATAAATTCAAGTTGAGTTCTCATTAAGTATCGGCAAAAGTCTGGGTGAAAATAAATGTTCCCAACTATTAGAAAACCGAGCTCAAAAAGAGATTATTTTGGGGATAATACCATTTCTCAAGACTGTGTGGGCGTGGCAGATCACATTTTGACTGACAGCTCTTTGAACCCCAGCTTTGTCAACTGTCAATGTTGATCAGTTGAATGTTACCAGTGGGGGAAAAAAAAAAATCATCTTATGCACTGTGCTGGTTAGATTCATTTTTTAAGGTGGAACGTTTTCTTGCATGGTGTTCAGTGTGAGTTATGCCATGAATTAATCAGTCCACCTTAATGCCAATATGACAACTCAGAAAGGATTTTGAAGAAATTAATTGTCACTCATACAAATCGTACACGTACAGTATTGAAATGTCTGAACTTCAACCATGATTATTTGCTTTTTTCCATTCTAACATAATGACATACGCTTTAGCCACAATTGTATAGCTAGCTTGGTTAAACGCAACAGGTGGGAAAAGCTGACTCAGACTGGAAGAGGCTGATTGAACGGGTGTTTTTTTATAAATGGACACCAGACTTTGAATTTTTGATTGACTTTATCTATATTACGTCATATGAATTGGAGATAACCCCTCCCAAATCAACCCAACTGCCAAAAACTTAATGACAAAATTTCAAGTTTGGATTAAGGTTAACATCTGAAAAATTTTGATACTTTATACTACGTGTGCAAGACCCTAAATTACATATTAAGAGAGTTTTTGATGGTTTGGGTTCCCAGAGGCTTCAAGGTTATTACCAAAGTCATTCGATTGCAAAGTGGTGTCCTATAAACTAGAAGCAAAGTGATGATTTAATGATTCAGTAGAGTTCTGACGTCAGTTGGGGTGAGGAGTGAGGAAAGAGAATGAGAGCAAGGAGCGCTCTGGTAAAATTTAGATTTTTGAACAGTTTCAGCTCTTGTCTTTGTCTTGTCTGACAGTCAGTGTGTGTCTTTGTTCAGTCAAACAGACACACAGATAACTTTTAGATTCAAGCATCAAAATGTGAATGAAAGAATTTAGTTTATTCTGTGTTGGGTTAACTATACTCATTTTCTCTCAAACATATTTTGCTGTAGATGTGTGTGTGTGTGTGTGTGTGTGTGTGTGTGTGTG
>JAPQLA010000019.1:28055358-28069037 GCA_029822935.1 Naso vlamingii
TCTACTTTGGTTTTATATTTCCGTTTTGCTTGTAAAATTTCTGTTCTCAGTTCTCTTTTAGCTGCTTGTTGTTCAGCCGGTCCTTCATGTTTGAAGGAGAGCTTCTTTTGCTGCAGATGAGCCTTTACCTCCTTAGACATCCATGGCTTATTATTGGGGTACACCTTGATAGTCTTAGTGGGAATGATCACAACCTCAATATCAAAAGAGCCACTGCAAAAACAAAGAAGGGCCAGGAGCTCTTCAAACAGCAGTATTCCAAAGGTGCGGGAGACCATGTGGTGACACCAAGGAAGGTTGAGACAGACTATACCTTCAGGACGGACATTGTGTCCGGTGTGTTGCACAGGGCCAAGGCTGTATCCATCAATGCAGCACTCCAACAGCATAAAACGGAGACAACACCCACCCTGGCCCAGCACAAAGGGGTTGAGAAACCTGAAAAGGCTCAATCTGTGGCGAGAAAGCTCAGCCGCTTTGCACCTTCGCTGCCCCAGGAAGCTCCCTGAAAAACACACTCATCACACACAGACTGTGATTGTTTGTCATCGAACATGTACCAAACCAAGACACTAGCCCCGTGTGAATCTTTCACCATCTCACGATTCGATTCGATTCTGATTTGGGGGGGTCTGATTAGATTCAGAGTTAATTTTTGATTCAAAACGATTCTCTATTAAAAAAAAAAAAAAAAAAAAAGATTCAATTAAATGAATAGAAAAGAAGGGAATATTTTTAGGCTCTTGCTCCAGCATAGCTTACGGTGTGCCAAATAATTCACTGGTGTTCTCAGTCCACTGAAACACACAAACATAACTGAAACATAATTGGCAGAAAGAAAATGGCCCAAAGCCTTTTCATTTTAAAAACTAAACTGTAGTGATTAATGACTTCATGAATTTGAAATCATCTTCCACTCTCCTGCCTGTATGAGAATAAGAGAATGAGGGGAGGTGGAGTGATCTGCTGTCGTGTCTCCTGCAGTGCAGAGCAGCTTCTCTGCTGCGCCAACATTACACTACACATGGAAAGTCATCATTTCACATGACACTGAGCAGGTGCAGAGTGTTTATGAGGTGAAACAGACTGAGCACTGAGTTATTTTTCTTCACTTCAGAGTATCTTAAAGTTGTCAAATGCTGCAGTGTGTGTTGGTCAGCTGCTCTTGTTTTTTACAGCTGAAGTTCACTGCTTCGCTCCATTACTGTCTGAGTGATTGTTGTAGAAAGTTCACAATATACTTCATGTTCGTCATGCAAAGGTAATTATTAAAGCAACACTATGTAACTTTGACCGAGACCCACTGCTTTGAAAAACAAAACTTAACGATGCACATTCATAGGTTGCATAAAACAACAGTTTGAGTAAAACCAGGTCGTATTTTATGAAGACGATGTCCATCGACTGCTCTGCCTCAAATGCGTGATTCACGGAGGTTCTTAAAAGCGACAGATTTCCTCTGTAAAATATGACCCAATTTTAATAAAATTGCTGTTTTGTGCAACATATTAAAGTGCATCATTAAGTTTCGTTTATCGAAGCAGTGGGTTGCAGTCAAAGTTAGTGTTGCTTTAAGTCATTAAATCATTAAATGCTTGTAACCGATGGCTTTTTTGAATAACTGTGAGTGCTGTGCTGTGGCGCAGTTGAGTTCAGCCTTTTTTGTTCCGCCAACATCAGTAATAAATTGATTTTTGACATTTGTGAATCAGTTCAGAATTGTGGGAGATAATCCAGATTCTTTCGTGAATCATTTTTCCCCCAACACTCCTACATGACACCATTGTATTTTTTTTATTGCTGTTCTTTGGCCAACTTTCATTTCATTGAAACAAATCTATTGGATTGCAAAAATGACTTACCTGTTGACATTATTGACTACTAGACTTCTGACAGTGCAGTGCACCTTCGGACCACAAGGGACCTGCAGAGCAGAGAGGGGAAAAGTTTAGACATGTCAGGGCACACTGGTAGCATTTCCCCACACACATGGCTAAAGGTCACACAGGTTGGACTTCATCACCTCCATTTTAGTGAGGCCAACCTCCACAACAGAAGTGGGAATGGAAGAATGAGGTCTTCTGTGGTGCGATACCTGTAAGCAGGTGAAGAAAACACTTTCATATCATTTAAAAAAGCATTTATTTAATCTTTAATATTTCACACATCCACCAATTGAGACCATGAGCTCATACTCTCCAGCAGGGGGGTAAACCTTAAGAACTTACTTCTCAGCATGACACCGATAGTGGGACTGGTCATTCTCTCTGCAAAGCCCTTCGAGATGTGAGTGATTTAGTGCTATACAAATGAACTTGAATAGGAACTTGAACTTGAACTGGAAACTGAACACTTGTGCAAGGTCATCAATAGCTGATAACTGCTTGCCACTACCAGGAGAGAATACGACAGACAGAAACAGATCAGAGAGATGAAATAATAGTAGCTTATCCATTTATTACAAAAAAAAAAAAAAAAAATTATGATATATAACTACTACCCCTCAATTAATCTTTAAAGACGTCTGTAAAGTGTAATCAGAAAGGTTGATGACATTCCTTAGTTAAACATCACTGCCTGAATACACACGTTGACTTTTGTATTTACATACAGCCTGGGTGTGAACTGCTGGGGGTGGGGGGGATTTCCCCCTCTCTGCTTTTGATATCCTCCCTTGTGGTCATTCAGTTTTTATCCGCGGTGGGAATACATCTTATCCCCACTTCTGGTCAGACTACATTAAATGCATCTCATATTCTCACAAGTAGATGGTGCAAGTTGATAAATAATACAGACTGTTTCAAAAAGACAATATGCATCCGAATAGTGAGTGGATAAAATTCTTAAATTATCTTGCAGTAGTGATGATGACTGCGCTTCATGCTTGAAATGACACACGAAATCCAGTCCCATAGTTTGTTCCTGCTAGTGTCAAGTTAGCTGTCATTACAACAACAACCAGCGTACTATGAAAGTTTGCTAGCAGCTATGTAATGTGATTACCAATATGAAATGGCAACAAAGCATTTTGTCATTTTTTGTAGTGAAAAATAAACAGAAAAAGTCACAAATAGATGGTGGGACAAATAATGATGACACCTACAGCCAGCATCACTGGAACCCACACAGGCACGAGTGGGTGCTTTGGGGCCACCTTGCCTCTGAACCAACATGATTAAATTTGAATTTCTTCTACCACTATGTGGACATGGTGCATGCTGGAGAACAATTACTGTTGACCATTAGAATATAATTATTCTTTCGTGATTCTACCGTGTCCGAGATGGTTGTTTTGAAAGAAAAAAAAAAGAAAAAATTCAGTGTTGCTCAAGCTCAGATGAGAAGATGACATTACTCATTAAATTTTTGGGAGAAGTTCAGACTCGATTAGTTTAGATCGGACCAGGTTCAGTTTAGTTCAGACCTGGTTAAAATAAAACTCAGTTCAATGTAAAGTTCAGTTCAGCAACACAGAAGTCCCCAGTAACACTGCTATTTGTCACCTGTGGCCCCTTTTACGTGAACAGCTTGATTTTCAGCTGCTGTAATTTAGTGTTGAGCCCGTGTCCATCCAGATTCAAATGACTTTCTGGACAAACTCAAATGTGTACTTCACATTGTCCGCAAAGCTGAGATCCAGGGCATAAATTAGCCCGAACAATAAGATACAGGCCATTATGGCGCTTTCCACATTGTGAGGACTTTGATGCCTTCGGTGACAACCACCACGTCATTTGGCTCCTCAAGCTCATCTCTTCAGAATCTGTAAATACCAATAACTATCATGGCAGCGTCATTCTCTGCATCCTCAGCAGCCGAGGGCTAAAAAATAGAAACATGCAGTACTTGTGTCACGTAAAATGCTCACACACACACACACACACATAAAACAACTACACTGCTCAAAAAAAGAAGGGAACATGTACTCAATACAGTTTAACAATATGTCTGTTAAATTAATGACACAAAGTGGCCAGCCCCCCCCCGAGCTAATATAAGCAGACTATGTACATCGCACAAATGACGCGATCGAAGCAATGATCAAAAATTGATCCAATTATGATCAAGCACACAACACTGACAATTCTTACAATTCCATCACGTTCATCACTTTTGGTCTGAACACACCTTTCCACTTCCAAACTGGACAAACAGATATCACACAAGTTAGCTAGTGGCTGTGGCTGACAGATAAGATTAGCATATCGAAAGCTGATCAACTACTTACTCTTTAACTTGTAGTTTATGACTTTTGAATGCATCACAAACAATAGCTGTTGTGACAGGTAAAGCTGCTGTACTTAAAATAAAGTGAAGCTCAGAAAGAACCTCATCAGTAACCCCTTTTGGAATGTGAACAATATTTTCCAACTTCAACCAAATGCAAACAGTTTCCTCTTCAGTAACATTTGGCAGGTGTAATTTTGCAGCATCACCACAGCTCAATGTTTCATATCCAGAATCTATATCCACAGACCCTGTTGGCACATCTGCTGTCTGGTCTGACTGATGTTCAGAGGACATTAGCTTTAAAATCTTTTAGTGAATGTTTGTTGTGTGTCCTGTTTTGAGTGTGTTAAATAAACTGTAAATGTTTGCTTGAAATGTGTATTCTAGAAGGACACACTGAACTGTTTCATAATGCCTGAGACGTCCATTTTTTTCTCTCTGTTGCTAGTTCTCACACGTGACATTTGAATGTGGATGCTTCACCTGCCTGTGGAGATTGCCAATTAGCATGATTTTTATATGTGTGATTCAGTGGCTTACTCCATGTATTGAATTAACACAGGCAATATCTGTATGGACATGGTTATCGATAACTACCTCGAAGATGCTCATGTGCCTGCCTACAATGCTGCTACAACAAATACCTGGTAGCTCATTCCAAACTGCACTTTTTACACATCCACATACATTGATCTGTAAAGGACAAAAAATGACAGTAAGTCATATCACATTAAACAAATGACAAGCTGTTGTCATCAATTACCAAGTATATACATATGTGAACAATCTTTTTTTAATATGTAAATATTTTACGTAACATTATCTACTTTGTGTATTCATGTCATTTATATATAAATCCCAGGATACGTTGATGAATCTATGTGCACTCACTGAGGCTGATAATCTTGAGCAATAACAACTCTTCATCTCAATAAAGTTTCACAGTAAAACAGAGCTTCCCTGTTACCATAGTAACTCGCTCACATTCCTCCCTGCACGTGAGAGGTGAGGTAGAAATGCCCCGCTGCTGCCAAGTGATCTGCTACTCTGAGCAGCATGCATGGAAATAAATTACAGTAAAACAGATTTGTTTCTCGCTCTTCTCCTGATGGTCTGAGTCATCGTTTTTCACTTTTTTGAAAGCTCAACTCCAATTGTTGCACTTACATCAGTTACATCAGTTATCACCAAACTAGTAACATTAACGCAGAAATAAACAAACCCAAACAATTAAACACACAAAGTCGTGAATGTTAAGAAATAATGAACTTGCTCTGCAGTGACGAAACATGAGGAGATTATCACCTTATTATGTCATGCACATACGACACAAAGTAGACGTTAAAAAGGTTTAATTAATAAGCCCTGTAGAGTTTAACTGATCTGCCATGTTTATGTCAATCATCCGGAAATGCACAAAGAAGCTTTTAACAGAAATTAAAATCGATAAGAGCCTCTGAAAAGTCACTAAATCTAGCAGAAAAGTCACAGATGCACAGCTGTGTTCTGTGTCAGGTCCCACAAAATGTGGCTCAAAATGTATATTTACCATAAAGATGTTGGCAGTAAATAGATTTGGCCAAAGCAGGAAAATAAAAGAAAAAACAGAACTTGAAACCTTCCATCAATCACAACAACATGAGGCCTCCAGTCATGCAGCGAGCCGCTTCCCCTGTCAGCCTAACTTCAACCACAGTTCAAGGGGAGGAGATGCGGTTACCTAACTAGCCACTGACCGCTGACTCCGACCTCACAGAACCAAATGAAATTTGCCTAACTTTTTAGACATCATCACGACAGCTGTACTAGTCAGCCAATATTATAGCATGCCACTATTTCAATGCAAAGGTACAAAACTACTGAAAAAAATGAAACCTTACCAAGGAGAAGACTTGCCCCTACCGTGCTGCCTTCTCAAGACCTCGTGTTTCATTTTTTATACAAACTTCATGATGTAGGTAAGACCTACACAGCTGACTCTATGTACGAATTGACTCAACATGATTAAGGAGGATTTTAAATAGTATATTTATATTTTAAATAGTAAATTTATATTTAACCCATTAAACCTAAATTTTCATAAAAATTATAATAATAATTTCAATGTTACCACCAGCATTGATATGTTTCATCAAAGTACTGTTATACAGTTTAGTTTACACCTCAAAAACATTTAGGTGTGCATTAACTATTTACAGGAGTGGATGTGGTCCTTTGCTGCCATCTTTTAACCAAAGATAAAGTGCAATAGAGTGATTTCAGGCTAAGATTGGCAGATATTATTATGATGATGATGTTGTCATCATCATCATCATCATCATCATTACAGTCATCTCTATCATCATCACCAGTCTTTTCGGATTTTTTTCTATAATGAGCTCATAACAGCATGAGGATGATTGCATACACTCACACACACTTTGTCACACACAAAGTGCAACAGCTGGCATTTGTCGGGGTACGACAGCTTTATCGAACAGGCCTTGTCATCTGCCCTCCGTCTCCATCTTTACTTTCATCTATTTCTTTGTCTCTTTAACACACTCTTTTTTTGCCCTCATACAAATCTCCTCCATTCTTCCTTGTTTTTTAAACTCTTTCTCTTTCCCCTTACGTCTCCCCTAACACCATATATACACATTATGCCACATCATGGGTCTCAACTCACATCGTACACACACACACACACACACACTCACACACCTCCTCTATTACTGGCCTCAGTGTGTCCAACCCCCCTCTGTGTCACCTCCTCTGTTTCTTGACTGTTCAAACAAATGCCCTCTGTCTCACCAGCCAGCCATTCAAGGACACTGCTCCTGTTCACACATACTGTACACACATGCACACACAAACACAGCATGGCATTCAAATGACTCTCCTTTGCTGTATCTCCGGGGAATATTATTAGCTTCTTCTCATGTCTGCTTCAAAGAGATAACTGGAGGAATAACTTTCCCACTGCTAAACAATATACTGATTTGAAGATAGCTTACATGGGTCTTGAACGTTTGTGTGTGCACGTAATACTTGACAAAGGGATTTGCAAAGTTGTGTGTCACAACGCAGATGGGAAATAAAAGATCTTAAGGTGAACATGAAATTACTACCACACACAGGTTACTTAGGCTATCCTGTCTCATCAAATGGTTGTGGTCCAAGTAAAAAAAAAAACAAAACACAAAATTTGCACAGCTGATGCAATAAATAACTCCTTATATCTTGAAATCCTAAGTGTGTGTTGTTGTTGTTGGGGGCCAAGCTGTGAGGCATGTTTCTATCTGTTTTTACTACTTTTTTTTCAATAATTATTATATATTGTCTCCCATT
Source organism: Naso vlamingii (assembly GCA_029822935.1). NCBI lineage: Eukaryota > Metazoa > Chordata > Actinopteri > Acanthuriformes > Acanthuridae > Naso > Naso vlamingii. The sequence continues at coordinate 28,062,919 of JAPQLA010000019.1, forward strand.
GAGGTCTATGGCAACCAATAGAACTGTATAGTCAAAAGTTGCGAAATTAGGCACACAGGGTAGAGGGTCATGCCAAGAGGTCATGGCACAAATTTGATGTCAATTGGCCAAAGGGTGTTGCTAAGGAAAACAGCTGAAAATCTTTCAACAGGCATGTTTGGAGCTGCCCCCCGTTGGCTCACCACCTGCAGGGAAAGGGAATGGTTTCAGGTGCAGTGTAAAATATGTGGCAGGCAAGGATGGGGACCTGGACATCCTGACCCCTGGCTTTGCAAACCAGCTGCTGGGATGTGGAATGTCACCTCTCTGGTGGGAAGGAGCTGGAGTTGGTGCGGAAGGTTGAGAGGTCCCTCCTGGATATGGTTGGGCTCACCTCCATGCACAGCTCTGAAACAAAACTCCCGGAGAGGGGCTGGACCCTCTCTCATTCCGGAGTTGCCCAGAGTGAGAGATGCCAGGCCGGTGTGAGGACACTCACAAGCCCTCGGCTGAGCATTGCAATGTTGGCGTTGTCTGCAAGTCTTTGGGGCCAAGGCTCTGACTGTTGTTTGTGCTTATGTACCAAACAGCAGCTCAGAATACCTGGCCATCTTAGAGTCCTTCAGTGGGGTCCTGGATAGGGTTTCATTTGGGGACTCCATAGTTCCTTTGGGGGACTTTACCTCTCATGCAGGCAAGGATAGAGAAACGTAAAAGAGGGTGTATGGGAGGAACGGCCTACCGGATCTGAACCTGAGTGGTGCTCTGTTATTGGAGTTCTGTGCTAGTCATGATTGTCCATAATGAACACCATGTTTGGGCATATGGTGGTTTATAAGTATATTGGTACCAGGCCACCTTAGGCCAAAGGTAGATACTTAACTTTGTAGTTGTGTCATTGGATCTGCCTGGGACACTCAGGTGAAGAGAGGAGCAGAGCTGTCAACTGGTCACCACCTGGTGGTAAGTTGGATCAGATGGTGGAGAAGGCTGCTGGACAGACCTGGTAAACCCAAGCAAGCAGTGAGGGAGAACTGGGAACATCTGGCGGAGGACCCCGTCCATCTGATTTTCAATTCCCCTCTCTGGAAGAATTTCTAATTCATCCTGGGGGAGTTTGGGGACATTGAATATGAGTGGGCCATGATCAAGGCCTCTATAGTAGAAGTGGCTGTTGTGGGCAGAAGGTCATTGATGTCTGTTGCGGCGGCTACCTATGGATCCGCTGATGGACAACGGTGTTGAAGGAGGCTTTTCAGGCTTAGTTGTTGCAGTGATCTCCAAAAGCAGCAAATGGGGACAAAGAGGTCAGAATGGCTGCAGCCTCAGGAAGCAAGGAAGGCCTTGGAACAATGGACCGGCTCTTTATCCCTGGGAGTTTGCCCATTCAGTCTACATGTGGTTTGTGGACTTCAAGAAGGTTCACAACCATGTCCCCCGGGGAGTACTGTGCCTGGTACTGCAGGAGTATGAGCTGCTGCTGGGAGCTTTGCCGTCCCTGTACAATAAAAGTGAGAATTATGTACAAAGGCAAACACGTTTCCGAAGGGCGTTGGACTCCGCCAGGGTTGTCCCTTGTCTACGATCCTGTTTGTGATCCTCAACACAGAATCTCAAGAGGCAGCCAGGGTGACGAGTGCTCAGTTCAGGAAATTCAGAATTGTGTCTCTGCTCTTTGCAGATGATGTGATTCTGCTGGCTTCTGTGGCTCATGACCTCTGGCAGGCACTGGGGTGGTTTGTGGTCGGGTGTGAAACGGTCAGGATGAGGGTCAACACCTCTGAGTTTGAGGCTATGGTTCTCAAGTAGATTGCCCCTTTCCACTAGGAAGATGAGCTCCTGCCTCAAATGAACAGGAGTTTAAGTATCTTAGGGTCTTGCTGTCCACTGATGGGAAGCTAAAGTTTGAGATTGTAATGCAGCATTGTGCCAGGCCATCGTGGTGAGAAGGTGCTGAGCAGGAAGGCAAAGCTCTCTGTTTACCAATCCATCTACGTTTCAACCCTCACCTATGGTTATGAGCTGTAGGTTGTGACTGAAAGGATGAGATCGTGGATTCAAGCTACTGAAATCTCCTGCCTTGTCCTCCTCAGTCAACCCTAAGCTGACTATTACCTTGTAGCAGTCAGGTAAGTGGGATATAATCATTCTCAACAGTTTAGGTTTAGTTTATTTAGTTTATTAAAGGGGCAGCATGCAAAGATATTAATCATTGTCATGAAAAGATGGTTGCACCAGATTTAGCTTAAAGCTAATTTTAATCTGCAGTCCCATAGGACATAAAACAGTAGCAAAACATGTAATACATACAGATAAATGCAGGATACATAAAATGTCTAAATTGTAGACGAAACATCAATGAAATAACAATAATACATAAATACATAAATCTACATTCCAAACCCTGGCAATAATACACAAATCTGCATGAACTCTACTGTTCATATCACACATGAATAGCGAGACAGCAAACGATTTCCTTGACAGAATTGCTAAACTTGTGGTCAACGCAACAATGTTACTGTAATGTACTTTTTTTTCTCATAGATGAATGTCAACAAATTGCTAAAGCTACTGCTTTTAATGCAAAGCTGGTCATTCAATGTGACACTCCATCACCTAACCAGCAAAGCAAAGACAATGCTAGCACAGAGTGGAGAAGTGTCACCGAAAAGTTACAGCACTTGTGGTGATGTAAGGTGACAGGATAGGAGAGCAGACATTAAAAAAACATAAGCAAGCAAGCCAGCTACCCGACTCCCTGACCTGCATTACAGTAACAGTAACGTTAGGTTCTAATGTTACATGTGTTATGTTTGTTTTTCATTTGTATTTTGTTGTTGACAGGGATATGATCCATTCTGTTACCTTCTCTGGGTAAAAAACTTGGAAATTGAGGAGTCTCTTGAAGATCATATGATGTGCAAATTAATAATAAAAAAATAAAGGGAGTGTTGTATAAGCTAACAACAAAACAAATAATAGTTTAATTCATCCTATATGATCCTCATGGGTTAACTACTAAATGACAAAAAAAATTAATGATGTTTTTTCATGCAACACTTGAAACATCGATTCAAAAATAACTTCTTTTTTTTTTTTTAAATAAGCATATCATCCATTTTGACTGCATCCCATAAAGAACCAGAATCGAAAGGAAAAGTTGAAATTGGAATCAGAATCATTGTCATTGTATTGTTTTCATCACAGGGACACACGTCTGTACCGCTTTTCCATCTTAACTGGTGAGAGCCAAGGTTATGCAGGAGGCATTACACCAGAATCAGGCTTTTTGATCTAAGCCAGTGGAGAAAAACACGTTCCTCCAGCAGCGCAGTTTCACTGAAGGCAAACCACGTGTAACTTTCCTGAAGAGCCTCTGCTCTGGACGGGCAAGGAGACTTCTTCTCCCCCTGTTCAACTGAACAATGGATCTACGAAACAGTGCTGTTGCAACAACCCAGCACAGCTTATCTCCAGAAGGAATATTACTTTTCTTCATAGTGACGAGAAATCGTTAACAGGATGACTCTGCTGTTTCACTGCAACCCCGCTCTGATCAGCCGCCGTTAATCTGCCGACAGAGCGAGAGAAAGGCTCTGTCAGTGCTTCACGCAGAGGGAACGAGTCGGAACAAACGGACAGACTTTAACACATTCCTTCATGCTCCAGCAACCAAGAGAGGTCATAAGTCTGAGGCAGACAGTAGGTTAAATATTTTAGCTTAGAGCTGTTATTTTCAGTCAATGGACCAAGCGTCCTTCGTCTGCTGCTGCTTAATAATACTGAGACAATTATTATTTGTGCTGACTGCCTTGTCCCCTCTTCATACATAAAGTTTACTGTCGTCTAGTTGTGTTAAGCACACTAGACTGTGATGTGCTTGTGCCATCATGAGTAGAAAATAAGTTGTCTTCATAAATCAGACAACATTGCATTTACAGTCAGTCCCTTCACGCTCTCTGTTGACACACAGTGCTGCTTTCTACTCCCATTGCAAGCCTTGCTGTTAGCTGGTGTAAAACACACACACACACACACACACACACACACACACACACCCACTCACTCACACGTGCAGACTGGGCTGGAGCACAACTCAGCTTTGCTCCACGACCTCTTGCCACTGAGGACATGCAAGCACATTCCCCATTTCTACTCCTCAGCATCTTTTGTTCGAGTTCTGTGACACACCATCTTGAACGCTTTGGTGACGTAACCACTCACCTGGTCACGTCCACCATCTTAGATTCTCCCTCTCTCTTAACACACGCACACACACGCACACACAGACCCATACTCTGACACATGCTTATGTGTGTTTTCAGTGTATGAAGTTATATGCTGCTCAGGTGGAACTTAGAGTTTAGACTAGTGATTTACTAACTGCAGCTTTAAATAACTTTGTTAACTTGCTGTTGTTAATAAACACTATTGCAGATTCAAAGAGAAGTCTTCTGTCATTATTTTTGTGTGTATATTGTAAAGAGGTGGCTGATTGCGAGGATCAGTGTTCTGATTCATACCTTCACTGTTCACTTTTAAATGTTAATGTCTTTCAGATATTGATATTTTAAGTGAACAGCCCTTCCTTCAGATGAAACTTTATACAAGTTTGGTTATTTTTCTCTGATTTCAGGGTGGTGCCCCGTTATTATTAATTCATATTAATAATCTTTTGGTATTAAAGCAGTTTTTGGTATCCATGACAATTTTGAATATTTATTTCCAAACCTACAACCATCAAATTCCAACACCACGCAGGAGCCCCTTGTCACAGTTGCAAGAACATAGTGTAAAGGGTAATGTTTATTAATATCAGTATATTCAAGTCATGTTTTCATTTGTTTAGCAGCAGATCACAGCAGATATTATCTCAGAAGCACTTTACATATAGAGCAGGTCTAGATTAACATTTCCCCATGAGCAAGCACTTGGTGACAGTGGCAATGTAAAGTGCTCTTTGAAGAGGAAGAAACCTTGAGCAGAACCAGGCTCTGGATGGGCAGCCATTTGCCTTCATTGGCTGGGTGTTGAGGGCATGTTTATTATTGGAGCATTTGCATTAAAAGTATATTAAATAAAATGGAGGAAAAAAGGAAATAAGCACTAGCAAGACACATGTTAAACAATTTAGGTAAACAAAGACACAGTCTTGATCACAGTTTCACTGATATGTTTGGTACCACTCTAATTTGACAGTCCCTTGTTGACACCCTACAAGCTGTCAGTAAATATTTAGTTGCATGTTAACAGTATGTCAGTTAATATTCAACAGTGCTTTTTCAACAGACAAGTAACATGCATTCAGCTGATAGCCAGTTGACTATAAGCTGCATTTCAAGTGGTCTTCAGATTAGAGAAGAGTCCATCTGAAGAATCAGACCTCATATTACAACAAACCACCTCACTTCGGTACAAGACACGCCCCCTGATGTCTTACCCTGAACCTGAACAGTCTTGGTGCCTAAACCAAAATATTTCATTTTATAAAGACGGTTAATTTACATATCACATTTAAAAACTGCATGAATGTGTTCTGTTGATAGGTCATTGACTTTTCTACGGTTCTCAGCTATTTTCTCACTTTAATTGGTAGTCCTAACATGTCTACAAATGTTTAATGACAAATGTCTACTAATAGTCTGTTGATAGTCAACTATAGATTACCATCATGTTTTTGAGCATACATCGACATCACATTGGTGACTTTCAACTGACAATATTTGATAGTCAACTTAGAAGATGTTGACTCAAGGTACAAATAGCCTAGTTAGTTAAGTATTGGTTAATAAACTGTCGCAAGAAATTACATTGACAATCAACGGACACTTTTGTTCAATATTACCTTGTGTTTGTTTTTGTTTTTTTTTAAGAGAGAAACACTGATTAATACATAAAACGATTATTTAACAATAATCAAATAGTGATTGAGGAAAAGAAAAAGATCTCCTTCAAAAGGTGCTGTAACACAAGCACAAAGTCAGGTTAAATCAAACAAAATGGTCAACCACTAAACAGTAACAGCATCCTGTCTTCGATAGACAGCAGAGCCAGAGTACGGTACGCCATCCACGGTTCAATACGTGCTTTGAAATAATGGTATTTTGGTCTTGCATAAAGTTTAAGTAACTAGTTTC
>JAPQLA010000019.1:28100753-28110778 GCA_029822935.1 Naso vlamingii
CTGCCCCATGGAAGTGAACGGTGACTCAAGAGATACCACATCAATTCTTACTTAAGAATTAGTTTGGCTTTGCCAGGCTAATTAGCTGCTGCCAGATCAGCAACTATTCTTCCTGGGGTCGACATAAAAAAAATAGAAAAAGCAACAAAACAAACAACATACATTAACACCCAAACCCCCGCAAGATCAACCTCTACAATATCACAGGATGAGAATGTAGTAGGTAGCGTATAGGCAAAAATAATTTGGAAATCATGCTCAGTAACTTTTACATATAACCACATTTCATACGTCAACAGATGTTAGTGCTCCTTTCTATTTGCATCTTTTCATACAACATTGGACAAAATACATCAACCTTTGTTCCACGATTCCACTGCGTGACAGCTGTGTACATTACCGATGGCTGCATAGTGCTCGTTCTTGGTATTGGAACTACAACGTGTCTGTCTGGTAGCATGATTGTGTCTGTATTTAATATAGGTAATCTTTGAGTATAAATATTTGGGCTTGACAGAAGTACCAACGGAATGAAAAAAAAACCCTGTAAATTATTCAAGAGTCCATCTTCGCCCTTTAGCCAGGAGACAGCAGAATGCCCGTCTGGTGTGCTCGCCCTGGATTAACAGTGAAGAGCTTTGTTCTGCTCAAGTTGAGGCTTGTGCTGATCTTTTCTAGGAGCACATGACCAAAAAAATAACAGAACAATAATCTAGTTGAGACAAAACCAGGGATTTTACGACTTGTCTACTGTGTGTGTGCGACTAACGAGTAACTTAACACGAGCAGGTAAGCTGTTCATCCAGGGTGACACCTAAAAGCTTTGTATCATGAACCTCTCCTCGAAGGTACACCCTTCAAAGAGAGCCGTAGAGGTAGCAGACCCCACAATGCATGTTCTGAACCAAATATAATACCTTTAGTTTTTGATACATTCAACACTTATTTTTACCTAACCAATGAGACACATGTTTAGCATGGCTTTGCAGCATGTCCTGTGGTTCATTTGACTGTTGGTCGATTTATATAACGTACAGTCCTCAAGAACATTGCCCCCCCAGCTCCCTTGAGGAACGTCGCATTCAGGCCTCCGTGTATCATAAAAACATCAAAGAAAAAACATTCAAGTACACACGTGGCATTCTATTTGTCACTTTTTTCATCCAGCTGACAGCACTGCATAAGCTGAAAGTTTGCTTAATAAAAGAATGTGGTCAATTGCATCAAATACAGCACTGAAACTGAGTAAAACAGTGCTAACATTTCTTTTTTAATCAATATTACTTATCAGTCATCTGTGTTAAAGGAGTGCATGTTGAGTGGCCATCTTCACAGGCATGCTGAAACTCAGAATCAAGGTCATTGTACGACAAATAGTTCATAATTTGAGAAAAGATAAGCTTTTCATAATCCTGCCATGAGTTGGGAGAATGCTTCGGGGCATGCGACTCATCTGGCTGAAGGGGATCTTTTTGTCTTTAGCTGTAGGAATAATTTGAGCAATTTCCCATGCTTGGGGGAAATATTTTCATTCAAGATGAGTTTAAAAATATGACATACCGGTTTAGCAATGTAATCAGCAATAATTGTTATTTATTAATATATTTATTTATTATTTTATCAATAATTGTTATAGCCCAGACCATTTTTTACTGAGCTTAGTAGAGTTTGATTTTTTGCCTCTTCAACTGGATGAAAATGGAATCTGTAATTTTAATCATTCATGATAGATTTATTAATTAGTTCAACCGATAATGCATTATATGAACTATCCATAATTTGTCTTAGCCCGTCAACCTTATCGATGAAAAAGTCATTAAAACCATTTTGCAATTTTAAAGGGGCTTTGTGATAAATACTCCCTCAGACTTAAATGGAGGATGATTAGCTTTTAATCTACACATTATGTCATTAAATGTATCCAACAATTTCTTCCCATCATGCTTTCATTCCATCATCTTGCTTTTAGAGTAAGATCTTTTTTTCAGTCTGTTCATTTTAGTGACCTTGTTGATTGTCCATATACAGACTCAAAAACTGGCGTATTCTTATTTACGGGGCTATTTTAGGTCTACTTCCTTCCTACCTTTCAACCTACATCAGACAGAAGAGTACAAGAACTTGCAGTCTTTGGTGCCAGGAACTTTTCTTATCCTCTGTTCCAAAGGTCAGAATTGAACCCTGAAACGCAGACAAGTTGAATATGTGACTTCTCTAATGATTTATGAAATGCTTAACTGTGGAGATTGAAAAGGGAAAATGGGGAGTATTGTGTGTACAGAACACCAGGATACAATGTTGAAACATTTGAAGATATTATGGAAAAATAAATGAATGGGCCAAATGAAAGTAAAACATTCATAATCTGTGGGGATTTCAACATTGACTTACTTAATATATCCAAACATAAAAGAATATTTGACTTTTTGGATTCATTTTACAATAGAGGGCTGCACCTGTTGATTACAAAGCGCAGCAGAGTGACCTTGAGTTGTGCAACATTAACTGATAATGTTTTATTATGGAGAACAATATTAAAAGTAGACTAATAATAAAAGACATAGGCGATAACTTACTTGCATTTCTAGTGTCAAAGAGAAGGAAGAGGGAACATAACAATAGATATGTGAGGGTTAGAACTGATGAAGCAATAAACTCAGGACTGACCTTCTAAAAGAAGAGGAGGAAGGGGTTAACGAGGAAGAGGAAAATATGCACATGAAGCATTTTTAAAGAGCTGCCTTTCACTGTGAGACCTGCAATGCAGGCGTAAACATAACTACGACAAAAAGCATTGGATTGACAAAGGGCTCACAAGATGCTTGCAAACAGAAAAATGAACTTCACAAAGATTTCTCAAACTACATATAATATGATCATGAGAAAAGCCAAGAAAGAATATTATAATGAAAATCAAAACCAACTTGACGGTGGTTGGAAGGAGGGAAGTAAAGTGGCGAAGTCCATCCGTCCAAGAGAAGCGAGTGAGCCTGAAATAAGATCCATGGTAGCAAAACTCAAAAACATGACATTAGCTGACAGTTATGGGTTGGGCATAATTATAGTTTAAAAAAAGGAAAAGAAAAAAAAAACTATTGACTGTACACTCAAACCTCTGAGTTGACTTCAATCTTTCCTTTCACACAGGCATTTTTCCTGACAGAGTGAAAACAGCAAAGGTTATTCTTCTTTTCTAAAACAGGAGAAAAAAACAGTCCATGCAGACCAGTGTCTCTGCTTTCACAATTTTCAAAGGTGCTTGAAAAACTGTTTTTGAAAAAACCTGATGCATTTTTTGACAAGAACAAATTGCTCAGTACAGTTTTTGAGGAAATCAATCTACAGCTTTAGCATTAATGAAAATAGTGGAAGAAATCACAGCAGCGATTGAATGTGAGAGAGCCACGCCAGGGATATTTATTGATTTCAGAAAGCCTTCAACACAATAGATCCCAACATATTACTGTCTAAATTATATATGTATGAGATGAGAGGTGCAGTTTTAAATCAGATAAGCAGTTACTTAGAAAACAGACAACAGTATGTGCAGTTTGCTGGTCATCCATCTGAGTGTGAAAAGACTGAATGCGGAGCACTCCAAGGCTCTGCTTTGGGGCCTAAACTTTTTATTTTGTATATTTATGTCATTTGTGTCACGTAAATGAGTTTCGCTTTTTGGGTGTAATAATTCATAATAGATGACAAACTGACATGGAAATCACATATGGGGCGTGTAAAAACTAAGATTCCAAGAATGCTCTGAACAGAGCAAAGGGGTTTTATGTTGTTGTTGTTGTTGTTGTTGTTGTTTTCTTTTTTTAATTACCTAAGTTATTGTGTGGAAGTGTGGGGGGACACGTACATAACCAACATAAAGCCACTGCTCATTTTACAGAAAAGAGCACAACGATTTACACATAATGTGGATTCAAGAGAACACACCGACAAACTGTTTATCAAGTCAAGATTAATGAAAATTAAAGATCTAGTTAATTTACAGAATTTGTTATTTATGTTCAGGGCAAAAAGCAGAGTTTTACTAGAAAATATGCAAAAACAGTATTTAGTTCAGAGGACAAGGATCATAAAGAAATCTAATTTTAAACATCAGCATGTACAAACTAAAGCTCAAGTGCATTTCAGTATGTGCTGCCAAACTGTGGAATTCTTTAAAGAATGATTCAGAGGGCAACGTCAGCATCGTTCAGTTCAAGAAAATGTGTGAGAAGAAAATGTTAGACACTTTCAAGTTTCCAGGTTAATGTTTCTTTTAGCTGATGGTGAGTTGTTGTGTATGGCTTTTAATTCATTTTCTTTCTCTCTCTGTCTTATTTGTAAGTATTGATCTTCAGCGACTGACGGACTGTCTGTTTTAACTGAGAATGGGACCGGTAAAATCAGATTTTCTTCTCCCTTCCCCTTTTTCAATCATGGAACGTAATTTGCGAATAACATGGTTTGATTGTAAAAACTTACATATTTTGCTACAAATTTTATGAAAAAAGGAATTTACCATAGGATTGGTTTATTTAAGGCAGATATACAGTTTAACTTACAAATACAAAGCAATCGTTATCCTTTGTAGGACAATAAAACAAATGAAATTTTGTTCATAAGTCAGTTACACTTTTGTGAAATTACATTAAATGCAATATGTTTGATACTATTGTTCATATAAATGCTCATTGTGTTGCACTTTTCATTACGCAGCAGAGATAAAAGGCACTGCCAAACTTCCTGGAAGCTTGTGATTACTGCTTGCCTTGTTGTTCCTGACCCCTCAGTTTGTGTACTCAACTTTGGATGCCCACGTGTATCTAATAAAAAATGACTGTGGACAAGCTGAGAGAAGGGCCCACTGAGAGAGGAAAGTGCGCTGCTCAGCCAGATTTTAATAACTGTAATGTCGGCTGGGGTTTGAAGAGTGTCCTGAGATTATGTTTACCTTTGGAAATAGCTTTCTTAGAGGAGAGAATGAATTAGTGTTACAAACAAGGATGCTGTCCGGGTTTTGTTGTTAAAACAATGAGATTAAGCAGCCAAACTGATACAAAAGACGTGACATTCGATGTAGACGGGGCAAGAAAGAGCTTCCAACTTTTTTGACTTCTTAAAACAAGACATGATTGTGATTTAATGCTTGAAATCATCCTTTATTACAAAAACAGTTTAGCTTGTTTACTGAGACACCTACAGGCCGCAGAACCAGAAATTTGCAGATCAAAGAGGCATTTCTCCCCCATTTCTCAACTAAAACTGTCTATTTCCGACTATAAGAGACTCCTGAATCAAGGTCAAAACTCCATATTCACTCTCTGATTTTCATGTAATGTTCACATGCTGAAGCCTAACGGACCACTGGCCTGTCATGCCTTCTGAACTTTATTTCAATGATCAAATATTTGATTTCAGCCCATTTCTAAGCTTTGTCTTGATCTTAATGTTATTCTCAGTAATTGCATTGATTTAAAGAAATCATTAGGTGAATTTCTTTTTCTTGAAAGACTTGGATTATAGATCATTTGTACAAATTTGATTCATCTCGATGTGATGTCCAGGATGAATTTAAACGCAAAAGATTTATAAAGACCCTCTCATTCAAACATGCCTGTTTGGTCCTCAGTGTGAAGCAGTTTGGCATTATGGATATTCTAATTTCATATGCAAGGATTATTACAGCAGGGAATGCTGGGAATAGTCTTGATTGGAGCCTGCAGAGTAAATGAATCGTCCTGCAACCACACAGCAGTCTCTGGGCGAGAATGAATTAGAGTGATTGAACACCTCAATAAGTGGGAGCATGGCTAAACACTCACACACACACACACACACACACACACACACACACACACGAAAGGCTTTCTCTGTCACCCAGCTCTAGCACACAAGAAGAGGTTCCATCATACACACAAACACGATCAATTTACACATCAGGCGTTGTATTGATCAGGCTATTTGCTGCTTAGGTCCCCTGCCTTGGCCTTTCAATTAAGACAGGAAGAGAGACAAAGAAATGAGCACTGACATATGGAAGAGACACAAATGATCAATAAAATGATCAAACTGTTAACTTATTTTATTTGCATTCATGATATGTTGTTTTTATTACATTTAGGACCAAATCATATATTTGCGTTTCTTGTGTAACTGGAACAGAGTGTGGTATTTAGATTTATTCATTTAAACAATTTTGAGAAATGAAAGGTTCACCTAAAGGATCAGTTCAAGGCCCTCAGGAGAGAGACGTTTTGATGCTTACGGCACTGTGTTCTGGGTTGTGTTGTTTTTTCTTCCTGTTTTTTTTTTTTTTTTTAAATACAGTTTTTGTTGATGCATAACCATTTCAGGATCGAAGAAAAAAAACAAAAAACAAACGTAAAATCCCAACTCCAATAAACAATCTTTTCCTGTCTCTATGATTTGAATGGTAGTTGTTTATTTTTATTTTTTTATGTTAATATTTTGATAACTGTGATGTTTTCTGTTCATCTGCTGGTTATTCCATTATATAAAGAAGAAACAGTGATAAGTGAGGTAACATAGTTTTGTGCCAACAGTTGGGCCAGTTTTAATTTTTTATACCAGACGAGGTATGATGAGGATGATGTGTATTGTGCGGTCGGCTTCATCGGTCTCAATCCAGTCTTCATAGTCCGAAGGCCTTTACATGCCGGGTGTGTAACAAATAAACAACACGAATATGCAAATTGTTCGGAGGCAAAATGTTCACATCCAAACTCTTCACACTGGCAGAGACACGAATTTGTGACAGAAACACAGGATATATAAATTTGCAAAAGAGTTCTGACAGCTCGTACTGAAGAGGGAAAAATGGGCTCACATGTTACAAATACAATATTAAAACATAGCAGAACTGATCAGCCATCAAACAGAAAACACAGAGTAAAAATACAACATCGCACGTCACAGGCATGAACAACGGACAGGTGTAAGCCGTTTGATTAGACAGGTGAAAAGTTAACAGAGCCTCCCACACGTTAACACATGTTAGCTGATGTCACCTCCTCCAAAACTAAACTACATAAGGTAACATCACCCACCGTTCGCAGAGCCCAGCTGATCAGTGAAATATATGTGAAGTCTTCCTCAGTGCAATATGTAAATTTTTACTATTGTGCATTATGCTATTTCGCATTATTATGGTGGAGTGTTGCAACACTTTTATAATCCCTATCTTATACATTTATTCTTAACTTTTTATCCTTGACTTGAGTTTCTTAAAGTGTCTTTCTTTTAGTGTGCGAAGTTAGGGGCCATTCATTGTCTTGTTTTGTCCACTATATGTCATATGTTATTTATATTTATATTATTTGCGATTGTGGCTGTGTACAGCACTATTTCTGCCCAAACTAAATTTCCCCTTGGGGACAATAAAGTTTATCTCATCTCATCTCTCTCATCTGCCGTACGTTAAGATTGTTGTCTTTATAATCTGCATGTCATTTGTCAAACAAGGCTTGGTGCTGAGAGACGCAGATAACGAGCTTGTCAGCCACTGTTGTTTATGTTGTTGTTGTGGGGATGTGACGCCCGCTCTGCCCAACTGTTGTGATTGGTTGATGTGTTTGTTCGCAGTACGAAAATTGACCTCGATCAGAAAAATAAAGGTTCGCTTTTTCCAAGCATGATATTCGCATTCTGTGTGAAAACACTCATGCTCAATCAGCAGTTCAGTTTTTTTGTGTGTGTGTTTGTGTGTGTGCGTGTGTGTGAATTATTCGGACGAAAAAATGCATCCAGTGTGTCAAGGCCTTTAAACTCAAAATTTGACACATCAAAGTCTGTGACGGCACCAGTGGCTCATTGGATGATGATGAAGGTCATCCTGTCTGTAGTACCTCTGAGCAGGCTTGCCTTGGTGGTCGGTGTTCCACAGTGGTTTGCATACACAGATTATTACTCACCCGACGGCCCACCTTTTTAAAATCAATGCTGTCAGATGGATGGATGATACAGTGACGTCCTGCTGCAGGCCTTTGTAGCTGCATCTGTGCAGCAGCAGCGTTTCTGGAGTTACTGGAGATACATTAATTTAACTTCTAATACGACGAGAGTAAAGAGAGTTGACCAGCAGAGCAATGGCAAAGGGTTAGTTGGAGTTTGTCAGCTCACCTGTCGCCCGCAGCCCTTCATCTAACAGCCCCTTCTTGTTTTATTACTTTCACAGATGGTATAAAAATACTCCAGGACAGATTTAAAGTTGATCTACTGTCAGTAAACGCTGAACATGACTGTTGTTTTGTTCTGTTAACAAGTTTGTGACAATCAGCAGCGGTAAGCTACCTAAGATAACTGACACATTGTGTTTCCTGTTTTGCTAGTTAAATGCTTTTAATGTGAAGCTGCAGCTGAAATGTTCAGTTTGCATTAAACAGTAACTTGACGCTGTGCTCTACAGAGAGTGTTACCAAATTTTAGAGAGCCGATGTACAGGGCATTACCGGTGATGTCACAAAGTTACTAGTTGGACAAATTTTGTCCCTGCGGCTGCCCTGCCTCTGAGTCATCCACTTCTCTTTTCACATTTCACCTCTCAGACACATAAGCAACCCAGACAGCAAAGTTACTTTTGTGTATTACCCTTGCTTTTTTTTTTTTTCAAATGCTGTACCATGGCACATTTGTGAGAATTCGACACATGGTGAGAACTTCTTATACAATAACACAGTCTACTTGTCAATTTGTTCATTAAATACTAAATATTTTCCAGCAAAGTCATCAGTCCATAAAGAATGCTGTTACAGTTTTTTTTAAAGTGTAATCCTGATTTTGATTTAAAATCTGGACTGCAGTGGGGCGTCCGGTGGCTCAGTTAGTAGAGCAGGCACCCCATATACAGAGGCTTTGTCCTCACCACGGTGGCCACGGGTTCGATTCCACCTGTGGTCCTTTGCTGCATGTCATTCCCTCTCTCCTCCCCTGTTTCCTGTCCACTCTTCAGCTGTCCTGTCTGAGAAATAAAGGCACAAAAGGCCAAAAAATATCTTTTAAAAAAAAGTCTTGACTGCAGTTAGTCTCTTAAATCAGAAAAGCCTTTATTGTTACTGTACAGGGTACAACGAAAATGTGGGTGCTCTAACCAGTCAGTGCACTGGACATGAGTGAAAAACTAAGCTAAACGTCATCATAATAAAAACACTTAAAAAAGACAAAAGGACACATGATATTAAAATGTTTTAGAACAGTAAGTAAGTCCTGGTGAGTATTGTTAAAGTGCAGTATGGAGAGGAAAACCTAAACAGACATGTATGTATTCAGTACACAGTGAAGGTTACTGCACATGAGAGCAAAATTATTGACAGAAAAAAATTAAATAAAAAATAAGTGACGAGGGCACTTATTGCACAAGGGTAGGGGGGGTTGAGGTAGATGATAGACAGTCTTTTATGCTGAGTTTAAAGTGTGTATGTATGGGAGTACTGTTGGAGCAATATATCTGTGTGTGCGTGCTTTATCATTTGTGTGTGTGTAATCAGATCTGTGTGTGCGTATCCAGATCTGTGTGTGCATAATCAGATTTGTGTGTGCGTGTTCAGATCTGTATGTATGTATTCAGATTTGCAAGTGAAGACAAATCTGCAATTCGATACGAGGGACAGTGGATCCGGCTTTATCCAGACCTTGCCGCAGGTGTCCAGCAGCTCCAGAAACGGTTTGACTCTGTTCGGGAAGACTTGCGTAAACTGGGACTGAAACACAGTGTGACACACCAAGGGAAGCTACTGGTGACTTACAAGGAGAAGACTTATTCCTTTACGTCCCCAGCCGAGGCACGTGTGATGATAAACAAGATTAAGGGAGAAGATAATAATACGATGGACTGAAATGACTTTCTTTTTCATCAGTGAGCAATCCTAAATTGCGGTCTTAAAGTGAAGAATGGGCATTAGTTTTTATGAGCCGAGCTATATTTTCGTTAACTATATGTTTGAAGTTTGCACAAAGCCGAAGAGATTGTATTAGTGCCTATGGGCAAGATTGTGTATTTCTTTAGGATATAAGGC
>JAPQLA010000019.1:28110878-28124027 GCA_029822935.1 Naso vlamingii
TATCTTATTTCTGTTATTGCTTTTCTTTCTATATTTGTTTTCTATATTTGTACAAAACATGTGATACTGAACTGCTTCGTAAGTACAAGTATAATTGAAAATTGTATCACTTTGAAAAGAAAACCCATAATAAAATGTTTATGGAAAAAAAAAATCTGTAAGTGTGTAAACAGATCTGTGAATGTCTGTCATCAGTTACAACTCAGGCAGGAGCTCTCCATTGGCTCTTTTTACATGTGATTTTTGCTACACTTCTGCCGCGGCGATCTGCATGTGTAGAAAAGATTTGTCTGTAACTTCGCCTTTCCTTTGCCCTGAGCTCAGGCTCAAAGGCTCACGCTTGATTGCTGTAAGTAAAAGTTCATGTTTTAGCAGTAACTTAGTTGTCAGAAGTATTATTGTCTTCTTAAAATAAATTTTAAGTAATGTTATCTGTGAACAAGTTACGTTTGCTCAGCTTGTGTGTCACTGAGCAAATACATCAAGTAACGTTAGCACTAGAAGCTAGCTAAGTTAACTGGTCCCGTTAATGTTGGCTGAAAATGTTGTTGCCCACACAGGAGGTCATAGGAGGGTGAGTTAAATGTTATTTAGTTTTAGATCCAAACAACTGGCCTGTCTCATTAACAGCAGCCATCTGACCCATTTAACTCACCCTCCTTACTTGATGTATTTGCTTAGTGACACACAAGCTGAGCAAACGTAACTTGTTCACAAATAACATTACTGATCAGTTATTTTAAGTGGTCATTAGCGAATTTGATGCTTGTGTTGGAGGGGTGGGACGGGGTGCAGTCATTGGTATACAGGGCGTACAGAAGTGGCTCAGCACGCAGCCTTGTGGGGAACTCGTGTTGAGTGTGAGGGTGGAGGAGAGCTGGGGGCCGAGACAGTTTGTGGTCTGTTTTTGAGAAAGTCCTTTATCCAGGCGCATGAAGAGCATCCTCACACAGCTCTCCTTGTGCTCTAGATGGTTCAGTGCTGTGTGAAGTGCGATGGCATCCTCCATGGATCGGTTTGCCCTGTAGGCAAACTGGTGGGGATCGAAGGAGGAGGGGGGTGGGGTGTGGGTAGTCTCTGATGTGCTGTAAGACCAACCTCTCCAGGCACTTCATGACTACAGATGTCAGTGCAATTGGTCTGTAATAGTTAAGCTGTCACTGGCTGATTTTTTGGGGAGGGGAATGATGCTGGCAGATTTCAGGCAGGGTGGGATGATGGTGAGGGACAGGAAAACTGAATATCCTAGTGACGGCCCCTGACAGCTGGTCTGTGCATGCCTTGAGTACCATCCCAGGAACGCCATCAGGTCCGGCAGCTTTCCATGGGTTCGCTGCTCTCAGTACACATCTCACTTCATGCTCCTGAAGACAGAGTGTGTGGGAGTTGGTGGTGGAGGGGGGCAGTGTGTTCTTGGTTGCTTTTGGATTTCAGAGCGGGCAAAGAAACTGTTCAATTCCTCTGCCAGCGAGGTGCTGCCGCTGGCAGGTGCTGGAGTGTGACCCTTGTAGTTTGTAATGGCCTGAATGCCCGAGCTGTTGTCTGTGAGATGTTCCTGAATCTTCCTCCTGCAGGTGTCCATGACCTGTTTAATGCCTCTCCTCGGGTTGGCTCTTGCAGTGCTGTACAGTGACCTGTCATCTGACCTGAAGGCAGAGCTGCGGGCTCTGATAAGAGCCTGGACCTCGCTTGTCATCCAAAGTTTCTGGTTGGGAAACACCCAGATACAGTTGTCCACCCTGACATTTTCAGTGCAGGTTTTGATGTAAAATAACACTGTCTCTGTGTGTTCCTCCAGGTCCTGATGTTCAAATACATTCCAGTCTGTGCATGCAAAGCAATCCTGAAGCTGAGAGAGAGCATTCTCAGGCCAGGCTCTGATGGTCCGTGTGTGTGGCTTTGTTTGCCCCCGGAGGGGGTGTATGCAGGAAAGAGGAGCAACTGGAGGTGGTCTGACTTCCCTAAGTGAGGCAGAGGGGTGGCTCTGTAAGCATGCTTAATGTTTGTGTGGACATGATCAAGTGTGTTGTTTCCCCTAGTCGGACACTTGACATGCTGCACAAACTTAGGGAACACAGTCTTTAAACACGCCTGGTTGAAGTCCACGGCTACAATGTGAAGCTCTCTGATGCTTGTTTATGGAGTGCATGAGGTGGCTGAGAGCAGTGCTAGCATTAGCATCGGGTGGAATATAAACAGTGTTGACGATGACCACTGTTAGCTCTCGTGGGAGATAAAATGGTCTGCATTGCACTGACATGGCTTCTAGGTCCGGGGAGCAGCAACTGTCAATAATTTTGCTGTCTGAGTCCGCCCACTTTGCTCTTACCAGAGGCTTCGTTTCGGTTGTGGCAATGAATGGCGCGGCCTGCTAGTTGTACCGCAGTGTCTGGGATTCATGGGTGAAGCCAGGTTTCGGTGATAATCATCAGGCAGCAGTTGCAGATGAAACCGTTTGAAGCAGTCTGTAGCTCCAGCTCATCCGTTTTGTGTACGACAGATCGGGCATTGGTGAGGAAGATAGATGGAAGAGGTCTGGGTGGTTGTTTCCTTAGGCAAGTGAGTTGGCCCGCCCGACAGCCCCGCTTCTGCTTCCTCTCTCTCCACTGTCTTCGCCGCCTGGACCCGACAATAATCTACGGGGACCCTGGTGGTCTCGCTATGTTGTCTGGGATGTTATGCAACCGTTTAAAGCCACTTGTGACTGCAGCGTTAAACTGTAGTCCAATGATTAACAGTTCCTGGCGACAGTAGACTTTATATCCATACCAAAACGTGGCAAACACGAGCACAACACATAAATTGTACACCGATCAATGATGTCTGAACAAAAAAAAAAACTGCTGCTGCACATAGTAGTCAGTAGTCAGTTTTGATTTCACATCGATTACAGCTTGTTCCATTTGTGACCCATCTTAAGGTCCTGTCGGTGAAAGAAAAGTGTTCAAAGATTTCTGTAGGAATGTGTCAAACCAATTCAGCCCACACCTCAGCCTGCTGAGCTCGAACCCTCAAGGACAGCCCTGTCTCTGTCAACCTGTCATATGTTAATATTAATATAATGTAATATGATTATATAATGTCTAATAATAATATTGTGTTGGAATATTAATATAATAATATAATGTTATAAAATTATATAATGTCTGATAATAATATGTTAAATACTACCAATTTGCAGCAGCAAATGTTTAAAAAAAACAAAAATAAAACATAAAGTCACCTAAATTACAGTTTAATCATCAGAATGAGGAAAAAATGACAAATAACTAGTTCAAAGTGTGATGACACTTTTTCAGTACCTGTTCTGCCAATACAATCAATGTATTCTTGAACACTTAAAATGAAGACACAGACTTCAGAAAACGGCGGCTGTTTCTGGGCATCTGTGAAGAATCTGACGTCAGTCACATGATGTGACACGTAACATAACACAGGCCTGTTTAGCAATGCAAAGGAGTTCAAAGCACCTTCCTCCCTTGATGCTGTGGATTTGCAGTCTCTTGAAATGATTGACAGTATGCATTACTTAACACCCAAGGCCGGATATTTAGGGAAATGAACCCTGGGCTGTGATTGGTCGATACGCTACTGCTTTGCTGTTACTTAAATACTGCACATGCACAGTTGAATTCACAGGCGTCACAGTGTACTTTGATGTCAAAATGAGTACCTGCTGTGTAAAATGCATACAGGTTGTCAGGTCTGCATTAATTCAAGTAAAACGTAATCGTAACCCTGTGGTGTATCTGTTTTTCAACGAAAAGGATGAGTCAACCCTGACAGTGAGTCTCTCTCACACACACACACACAGTTGCCCTATTTGATAGATTGATATATATATATGTATATATATATATATATATATATATATATATATATATATATATATAGATAGATAGATATATAAATTGACATTATGACATTAACATACTGAACTTATCTGTCAAATTATGTCTGAAAAAAATACTAGACTATATACTACACACACACACACACACACACACACACACCAAGCACTTTCTCTCCTGCAACATTAATGCAACAGAACGACCTTTGCTTGAACTCTGCAGTAAAATGTGCATGTGTGTCAAAGTGTGTGAATGCTTGTGTGTGAGCATGTCACGGGTTGTACAAAGTGCCCTCCATAGCCAAGTCATGTCTCTTAAAGCTCCCCAGCCAGCCAAAGGGAGACAGAACGTCTCGCATCAATTATTGAACCACAGAAAAAAAAGCAATAGAGAGATAGTAGGAGAGAGTGAGGCAGACAGAAACGTTAAGAGATGAATGCAAAAAAATAAAAAGAAAGGGGCATTGATGAGTGATGGATGGATGGAGAAGAAAGATAAGACTGTGTGTGTGTGTGTGTGTGTGTGTGTGTGTGTGTGTGTGGACACAGTGGTGAAGATAGAGAAGAGACTAAGGTCTGACTCATAAGAGGAGAGCCTAATTCATAGTAAGGGTGAGAAAAAATGTTTCCTTAAATATTAATATCCATATTAAATGGTTCAGACTTGACCTCATCGCTCATGCACACTCTCATGGTAAAGCAAACTGTGAAGAGCTGGAGGCCAGCATGACAGAAGTGACATTTTTGGACTCATCCACACACTGGGACATCACTTCTCATCTTCAATTTGTGAGCCACTGCTGGCAAGTTACAACATTAAAGGAAAGTGATATATCATTTGGAGTACACTTGAATAACCTTGTTTTTTTTTTATGCAGTATACTTACTGGCTTGTTTACATTGCTGTTAGTAATTGTTATTAACTTGCAGTATCCCGCCCAAATAAATAAAATAAAATAAAATAAAATGAAAAAAGGTAAGAAAAGTCACTAAGAATCTTTTACATAAGATGTATTTTGTGCATGTTTACAGCTTTAGAAATGCAGAAAATTCATCCAGAGGGCCATCTAACCCTGGCTTCTCTCTATTTAAACTTAATTTGCGTAGAGCACATTGTCACATATTCCTCTCAAATGACGCTGTCAAAGTGATTAAAGTAAGGGATAATCGACTTGTAGGTGTGCGTTAAATGGTTTGAAGACACACTGTGGAGGCAAAGAACCACCTGACACAAGTGCATCCACGAAGTGTCTTCAGACCGTTTAACACACACCTACAAGCCGATTATCCAGCTTATGCAGTGGACATTTTAAGACAATATAAAGTAAATAAATACGTGCTCAAATTTTGGGTGAAAGTTTTGCACAGAAAATCAGAAAGTTACAAAGAGCTTATTGATGTCATGGCAACTGTAATCATTAGTCCCTTTGACAATTAAGTGGTTAGTCTCAAGCTGTGTCTCAAATTGCATATGCAAATTAACATGTTAGTTTACTGTGTAAACAACGTACTCGCGTAGTGCGTTCACGTTAACAGAGTAGTACTGTGTAGTACTGTGTAGTACAGCTGCTGTCCATTCAGGTCTACAGGATCACATAAGATCCAGGGGCACATGGTTTATAAAACATTCAGTAACTTTTGATAGAAAAAAAGATAGCCATTTACTTTTTTTTTTTTTTAGCCGAAAGCTAACGGCCGTGCCGTTAAAATGAGCCCTTGATGATCGTCGTATCCCTTTCACAGGCAACAGTGAAGGTCCTTAGTAATTATTTAATCCGTTTTCCGTATCAAAGCAACCAGTGGAAATGCAATAGGATCACTACTTCCGCTTCTGGCCTACCAAAATAAATTAAAAATAAGATAAAGACCATTTTTTAATATCTACCATAGCCTATTTTTATCTTTATATTTTTGAATAAATTCTTTTGATTCCATCCCTGTATTGTTTTTCTTTTGTCCTACTGGTTATACTACTATTTATACATTCAAATGACACTCATATATTACAAAGATATTCTAAATTACCAGCTTTTTTATTATTTTAGTTTATTAGTCTATATGATTATTTATTACAGTTTTGAGGTTGTACATGCATTTTTGTACAAAAACCTAAGAGAACAAGTGGGAAATTTTCTAAATATATGTGTAAAAAGTTTGTTGTATGTGTTTTTGAGTTGATTTCTTTGTTCTAACCTAAAAAGACACAGACAAAAAATTTGTAAAAGCATTTTTCTGTTGTCAAAAATGTTCGATTATACTATATTGTATTTTTTTTTTTTAATAAATTCTTTTATTTCCATTTTCGCTCTGTTTCTTCTCTTGTCTTTTACTGTACTACTTTAAGTGAGGTACTCCTATAGCCTAAGCCCATTTGGGTTTCTAACATCTCCAGTACCGTTTTTTTTCCTTCCTTTTTTTTCCTTCCGTATTCCTTCCGAACACAGAAAATGCTGTTACTGTTTTCAATAGTCTGAAATAATAAAAATTAAAATAAATTAAAATAAATCAAAATTAATATTTACTGAAACATGGTGATATCTCTACAGAGCTTCACAGGTTTTTCTTCTGTCCAGTCAAAACGTGAATGTTAATCCTCAAAGTAATGTAGCAGCTACAATTATCTGTAAGATTTGATTTGTATGAAGGAATTATTCCAAAATCCTGCAGATACATTACAGCCAGCCTTCAATCACTAGAGAGCCGCACAGGTCAGTTCATCGGTTATTTTCTTTCTATGATGAAGGAACCAGGGAATCTGTGTGGTTACATTCTTGTTTCAAATCATTTTAAAACTTACTGAAGTGATATATTTTGGCCTGCAGTCATGATGAAACTTACAAACAGCTTCTTGCAGTCTGCTCTGCTTGGTTATTGGCCCCACCCTTTCCACTACGTAGGCAAGATGGTGAGAGTGCTTTCATGTTGCTCCGAGCTGGGTGGGAAAGTAATTTCAAAAGTGATTAGACTTGAGCTAAACAACAACATAATAATGACAACAACAATGACCTCCAAGCTGTCATTATTCATGCTGTAAGTGGCAAGTTACCAGGTCAGGGTTCAGGTAACTTTTCCAAAATTTTCCAATCGACCACCATCAGCCCATCCACCGGCTATTGCCAGTATATTCAAGTAGGTGTGTGCCAGCATGTGCAATGTGTAGTCACCGCTGTTTATACGCTGTGAGATTCAACATGTCAGTCATGTAGGCCTATAGCACTTTATTCTCTTGAAGACAAACGCTGCATGCCCACACTAAGGAGCGTGCAGGGAAGAAATTATGGATTTGAGACTAAAAAATACGGATACAAAGTGCTGCCCCATCATCTTCAGAACCCCGTCCACTAATCACATCACTCTTGTTCTTCAACAACTCCACCGGCTCCCAGTCCGCTACCGCACTGATTTTAAAATTCTTCTCCCTACTTTTGAAGCTATTCACAGCCTTGCTCCTCCACAGATTTCGGAACTTCTTCACATCAATATACCCTCTTGCACACTCAGATCATCTTCTTCGATTCACCTCACTGTTCCCTCTGTTTGTTTGGCTACCTTTGGATCCCGGTCCTTCAGCCACTCTGCCCCCCTCCTTTGGAATTCCCTCCCATCAGACATCCGAAACATTGACTCCCTTCCCATTTTTAAATCACGTCTTGAAACTCATCTATGCAGACTGGCATACTCTGTCTAACTGTTTTATTTTGCTGATACTTTATGCAGTTATGTGATATTTTATTCTGTCATCTTTTAACCTTTGTTGTAAAGTGTCCTTGAGTGTTTTGAAAGGCGTTTATAAATAAAATGTATTGTTATTACTTCATATTAGTTTTTGGACTCGCATAATTATTTGTGTGTAATCATCGCATGTAGCCTAATTATTTTCACTTTCATCTCAGAGCAAGTTGCAGTGCTGCACTGCTCCCACAGACGGTCTGCCAGTAAATAAAAGCATTTATTTTGATACATGAGCCATATGTTACTGTGCAACCTAGTTGATGAAACAACAATAACAAAAATGATTATTTTAATAATCCACATGTTGTTATTTTTAGTTTACTTTGTCGAAATTAAAACATAGCAACGTAGGTCCACCTTCACTGCATGTGCACTCCTGCAACTGGAGGCACACTTCCTATCAGGGGTCATTTACTGCGGCACCACACTGGCTTTTTTTTTTGCACTGGCCAGTTCTGCTCCTCCTCGACTTCTTTCTAATCACAGTTAGAAAACCACAGACTTTGCCTGTTCCTGCGTTTGGTGCTTAGAGGTTAATAATTTATTGAGTGAAGTTTTTGAGGAGGCGGACTATGAATTTATGAAAATAAAATGTCAAAGATAGAACAAAATATCGGCTCCAACCAACCAATCCATTGCCGAAGGTTGATAGATAGATAGATAGATAGATAACTTTATTGTCTGTTTCAGTTAAAAACAGAAATTTTTCTTCTGTCACGGCTTGATTTAAAAACACCCACCCACACATTGGGCACATATACAACATTGAAAACACAAAAGAAAACAGCAAGTAAAATAAACATATAAGAACATGTAAAAAAGGCTGAAAGTGGGATCTACCGGTGTTTTATGTTATTGAGAACAGCTATTACAGAGGGGATGAAGGATCTTGTGTAGATGTTTTTCCTGGCCAGTGGTGTTCTGTAGCGCTTGCCTTATGGCAGCAGCCTGAAGGAGTGGTGGAGTGGATGAGAGGGGTCCTCAGTGAGGAGGGTGGCTTTCCTCATCACTGAGCGATGGTACAGTTCAGACAGGGGGGCTTGGGCTGTTTGGGTGATTTTGCTGGCCTGGTTTATTATTCGGGAGAATTATATATACCTCTGATTGTGCAACTATAGTCAGTAAAGGTGCAATCAGTCTAGCTGCTATTATCTTTAACTTTTGCAGTAATTTAGTAATTTTCCTTTGTAACATAACACCGTCACAATAGAGTGTTTCCACCTGCTTCAAGACAGCCACCCTCATATCTTTACCGAAAAGCCTGCAATGTCTCTTCTAAATAGCTACTGTTTTGTGGCTCAGCCCTCCATTCTGATTAAGTACTCTGAAAAACTGGTTGTCAGCACATTAAAATCTTAACCATCCCAACCAGCCTTGACCTTTACCAGTTTGCATTAACAATCAACACATCCACCAAGGTGCCATCTCCATTGCCCTTAAACTCAGTCTTTATACTCACTGAAGTAAACAATACTTTCATCTTTTGCAAATGACTGGAAACATTGCACTTGGACTTGAGTACCTGACACAGCAACTGACTACTGGACCCCCTGAACAGACCCCGGATTAATTGGATTGGTGGATGCACCTCCTTCTCTCTAATGCCCAACACCAGATCACTGTAAGTTGTGCTCAGCCCTCTCTCGTTTCACTCTGTACACTAATAACTGCAACCTCAAGATGGAGAGGACTCCATTATGTAATAAAAAAAAAAGGTGGTATATATTTGTAACAGTATCAAAGTTTATATCAGGAGGAAATCAACCATCTTGCAGAGTGGTGCACAGAAAAAGACTTGTTGCTCAACATCAGCGAACCCAGGAGTCAATTGTTATTTTTACGAAAAGTAAGGGGAGCTGAAGAGGAGCAAGCAAGGAGTTTTAGGTTCCTAGGGATCAACAGCAAAGAGAACCTTTCGCTTACATCATACATCTCCAGCCTACGACAAAGAAATCTCAGACAGGGATTAATTTCCAAAGAAAGCTAAAAAAAGCAAATTGAACCGGAACTTGAAGAAATAGGACAAAGTCTCAAAGTCTGGTACAGAAGGTTTGGTTGTTTATTGGGAAACAGGCGATGAAGGAGAATCAAAGACAGGCTGAGTCAGTTACTGGAGATCCAAATGGAGAATACATGAGAGTCTTATTTGAGGAACAGCAAAGAAAAATCTGGCATTGAGTCCATGGAAAACAGGAGTCTGCTGATTGACCTGATTACAGGGGAGCAGAGTGACAGGTGTGCGTTAATATCCTGTTTGAAGCAGAGTAAAGTGGAGCGGGTGCAGGCTGAGTAGCAGGCTGTGGGTCAAACTCCTTTGCCTAAGGAGGTAAGGAATCCCTCATCCAGGGAGAATTAAGAACTATTTTTTTACGACAAGAGCAGAGCCTGTCTCTTGTGTTCACTAGAAGGAGCTATACCCCAGGAGACCCAAATATCCCGGAGGACATCAGTAATTTCATGCAGTTCTTCCTCAAGATATGTGTCTGCTGAGTCCATGTTTGGCCTAATTGTACTGTAACGGATGGGTGTTAGACCCAAAGGCAAAAACACAGATCTCAGGAAGAGAGAGTTCAAAATGTCTTTTAATATTCCCATTGGCAATAATACAGGCAGGAATCAACAACGGATACTGGCACATATAACCTCTCAATATGTCTCCACAGGGAAACTACAGAACAGCAACTCACTTTCAGACACGGAAGCAGTACAATGACGAAGAAACAGGACTAAGAACCAAAGACTGGTACAGAAGTTAACAGGGGAACAGGCAACAGAGAAGAACCAAAGAAAGGCTAACTTAGCAACTACAGATCCAAATGGAAAGCGTGGAAAAGTCTTGCAAGAGGAACAGTGAAGAACAATCAGGCAGTGAGGGTGTGGGAAACTGCAGCTTTTGGTGCCTTCAAATAGGGTTGTGTTTACCGTATTTACGAGAAGAGAACATATGAATGCTCCCTCCTGGTCTCAAAAATTGTGACGCCTGTATTGGCCCATACCAGACCAAAAGTAGCTATGTCAACTTGTCATGTGTTGACAAGTTGTTAATCTAGATCAGAGATACTCATTACGCGGCTCGTCAAGCTTTAATTGGTGGCTGGCAAGCTTATAACAATATGGTAACACAGCCAATACATTTTTTCAAATGTGCTACATTAACATACAGTGAACACTGCAACACAAACATCTGCATTAAACTAAGTATAAATTAAGGCTTAATTAATGGAGTTTCCTAAAGGGGGCGCTGTGAAACCTGGCAACGCACCCCACCTACAGTATTGTTTACAACACCGTCACACTTGACCACAGTGCACGCGCAGCCAGGCTATGTTAGCTCTGCTAGCCAACGTGAGATGCAATCACAAAATGGATCGTTTTTTAATTAAAAAAGGACAAAAAACAGCAGATAAACCAGACGGACAGACACACAGAGTTGTAAAAAACAGAGAGGAAAAAGAGTCTGAGGAAAATCAGCATGAAGACGCCAAAGAGGGGACAAGCAGCCAAACGGCAGGTGTCCACAGTAAAAAAAGAAAGGTACAAAGCATACAAGATGAGCACAGGAAATTTCAAGATAAATGGACAGACAAATTCTTATTCGTTCTCCATAGCATGAAGCCTCTGTGCTTATTGTGCAAAGAAACCCGCGCCTGTTTCAAAAGAAGCAACTTGGAGCGCCATTTCAAAACAGCGCACCCAAAATTCAATGAAAGTTATCCGCCTGGCAGTGAACTGAGAAAGAGGAAAATAGCACAGCTCACTGCTTCACTTTGTGAGCAGCAAAAACTTATCCACAGGACAACCTCCACTGCAGCGCGTTTAACAGAGGCATCTTTTGAGATAGCGTGGATTTTGGCCCGGGCCAAAAAAACATTCTCAGACTCAGAAATAGTAAAAGACTGCTTTTTGGCTTCAGCAGAAATACTGTTCACAGACTTTGACAACAAGGACGCGATCCTTAAACAAATAAAAGGATTACAGTTGTCTGATTCAACAATAATGAGGCGGATGGAAGAAATAGGAAAGGACATACGTGACCAGTTGTTGGCTGATCTGCGCGCTGCACCTTGCTTCAGCATCGCAGTGGACGAAAGCACAGACGTCACCGATGTTGCTCAGCTGTGCCTTTGGGTGAGGTTCCCAAAAGAAAATGAAAAAAAGAGATGGAATGCCCAATTTAATCAGCTTCCATTGCATCATTCATCAGGAGGCACTGGTATCAAAGCTAAGAAACAATGAATTCCAAAATGTGATGCAAAGGGTTGTGCATGTGGTCAATTACATTGTTTCAAGAGCACTAAACCACAGACAGTTCAGACAGTTAATTCAAGACTATGACACAGAGTACAGCGATTTAGTGTTGCACAGTGAAGTAAGATGGTTGTCCCGTGGAAAGGTGCTGGAGCGGTTCCTGAGCCTCCTTCCTGAAATCAACACTTTCTTGGACAGCAAGGGGAAACACCAGCCAGAGTTGAAAGACCCACACTGGATCATACAGCTGGCCCTCCTTACTGACATTACCTGTCACCTGAACTCTCTCAACTTGCAGCTCCAAGGGAGAGACAAGCTTCCAAGTGACATGATGAGGGCAGTCAGAGCATTCCAAAACAAAATAACTGCTCTGTGGATACCTGACAGAGAACTCATCCACTTCCCAAAACTCAGAGCAACAACCACAAGTGACCCATCTCTGCAGCAGCATTTCAGCTACACAGGATTTGTTGAAGTTTTGGAGGAGCTGAAGGGTGAGTTTGAATCCAGATTCAGTGATGTGACTGAACATAAGGACATTTTCAATTTTATTGAAAACCCCTTCCATGTGGATGTATCCTCTCTTACTCCAACCATCACACAGCTCTGCCCTGGTAATCGTGCTGCTCTGGAGAGTGAAATAATTGAGCTGCAAACAAATACCATTCTCCAGGTTGAACTCAGAGCAGGTGTTGACCACTTCTGGAGTTTGGTTTCTGAAGCAGACTTTCCCACTTTGAAACCACTTGCACAGAAAGTGATGTCTTTCTTCATGAGCACATACACCTGTGAGTCAACATTTTCAACCATGAACACTATCAAGAGGAAACAGAGAAACCGACTGACCCATGCTCATCTTGAATGCCTCGCTGCGATTGCAACAACAAACTACAAATACAACATAAAGAAAGTCAAGGACATGCATGCTAGCTTCCGCTCATCCCAGTATTAAGGTAAATATGGTCTTAATTGAAAATTTATTGGCTCTGTTTCTTTTTTGTGGGATGTCCAATTTATATGTAGAAATGCACATTTGCAAAGGTGACTTGGTATGTTGTCGTATAAGTGGCTCTGCTCTTGATTTTGCTCTGCCAATGTGGCTCTTGTGAAAAAAATAGTGAGTATCACTGATCTAGATCAATCAATCAGTCAATCAAACTTTATTTATATAGCACTTTTTATACAAGACAATTGTAGCCCAAAGTGCTTTACATACATAAAAACAAAACATTAAAATCAATAAAAAACCACCCCTCCCTCCCCCCTCAATTCATTCATAACAGTACAAAGTGTGATGTGTGAGAAGCTGTTAAAATATC
>JAPQLA010000019.1:28165973-28183850 GCA_029822935.1 Naso vlamingii
ATAAACTTTCCAACAACTCTGAACGGTCCTGTGTGCTTGTTGTGACTTGTTTATTTACCACGTTATGTTATTTTTAGTCTTAGATTAGCACTTCATGTAATCAAATACATTTTTTAGAATCAAATACATACAGGTGCTGACGTATTGGCGACAGGCAGCAGTAGCTGTGTGGAGTGCTGTGGTTGTTAACCTGTGTTTTCTTGTCCTTTCGATCTCCCTCTTAAGCTCTGTTGCTCTGTTGTTCAATCAGGATCAACCGCAGTTTGTTGGGCTGTTTTCTAATTTTAGTACTTTTATGTCACTTTGTTTACGGACTTTGTGAGTTCAGGGAGCATCTTCAGCATGGCCGTGATTCCTTTCTTCTGTTGTGCGACTATGGTGTTGGCAGACCTTCCCTTGGAGATAACCCGACTGGATCCTTCAGATGGGAACAGGAGCTGGGCATACAAGCCAGCGGCGAGGAAAACGGGGAGATGTGGTGGTGTGCTTCAGCAGCTGAAGAGACCGGGTCACCGGCAGATACCACTTTCTACGATCCTCCTGTCGAACCTCCAGTCTCCCTAAATAAAGTGGATGAGCTCCGGGTGAACATGAAGTTCTTGTCGGAATATAAAAATGCCTGTTGTCTGGCCTTCACGGAAACATGGCTCAAGGGTAACGATGCTGTTTTGATCTGGAAGTAGAGGGATTTGGGGAACCTTTTCGCCTCGACAGGGACACCACAGCGACATGGAAATCAATCGGTGGAGGGCCGTGTCTGTATTTTAATAAAAACTGGTGTGAAACAGTACTTGTTCGGGAAACATTATGCACCCCTGACATTGGACTTTTATCCGTTTCCCTACGACCATCTTTATCTGGCCAGAGAATTTCCGCAGTTGTATGTCACACCGGTGTACTTTCACCCCAGAGCCAACACTGACACGGCCTCACAGGCTGTAGTGAGAACAGTGCACCGGTTTTAGGCGCTCATGCCGGACGCACAGGGTTTAGTAATGGGTGATTTTAATTATTCCACTCCTGAGGAGGAACAAGACAGTGTCGGCATGTATCACTTTCTGCCAGGAACTGGTCATCCCCAAAACATATTCCATATATGCAAACAATCTCTCTAAGTCCCTCAAATGCATCATAAATCAGCGCAATATCAGTTTTAATAAAGGGGACATGACCCGGTACAGAGAGCTTGAGAAACAAGTGAAAAGGAGTTTCAGCTTGCTAAAGTGAAATATGAGGACAGAATACTGGATATGTTTGCATCTGGTGATCCACAGCCTGCATGGGAGGGGCTGAAATCTGTGTCCCATCTCCCTTAATGGAACATCTGACCTTGAACTCTCTAATGAACTGAACTTGTTTCAGAACCATTTTAATGTCCATGATTTTAGGGATGAGTTATCTGCTTTTGAGGATGTTGCTTTAATCCAGAACAGTGTGCATGCTGACAGGAGTGTGGTCCAGGAACTTTTCCTTCGTCCAGGCCCTGACGGCATCGGAGGTCATTTCCTGAAAGAATTGTGCTGAAAGCTTGCAGATATTTTTTTGTTTTATTTTCACCTTGTCATTCCAGCACCAGTGAGTTCCTTGTCTTTGGAAAGAGTCAATTATTGTACCTGTTCCAAAAAGCAAAGCTCCAAAATCACTTAAAGACTACAGGCCTGTGGCACTTAATGTCTCTAATTATGAAGTCCTTTGAAAGGACTGTAAAAAATGCTCTTTTGAGCATGGTCCATGAAATTTTAGACCCGCTCCAGTTTGCTTACAGGCCAGGCAGAGGTGTTGATGATGCCACAAGCACAATTCTCATGATTTTATCCCTCTTAGAGGGAGCCGAGACTTTAATACTGCTTGTTTTTATTGACTTTTCATCAGCTTTTAACTTTATTCAGCCTCATATTCTTGTAAAAGGCTGCAGAGCATTCACATTGGCCTCAGTCTCAAATGCTGGCTGATGGACTTTTGATGGAGTTTTGGGATAACCACTTGAAAGACATTTTAAAGAAATTACCTAGGCTGTAATCAATGTTTTTGTTGGAAGTAAGGGAAATGAAACCCTTGGGAAATGCAGAGAAAGTCTAACACAAGGATGAGCTCAAATGACGAAGCAGGCCCAAATGAAACGCCAGGCTCAGCAAAGAAGCTAATTTTGGAGGGGACGCTCGGAGAGCCAGTAACAGTATTTTGTTAGAAATTAATAGAAGTTTTGGTTTTGAGTTCATTAGAACTGCGGAGCTACACCTAAAGGACAAGATGGTTAGAATAAGAACTGGTTAAAGGTTAGCTTGAGAGGAGGGGTTTGGCCTCTGAGGAGGGATGGTCCCACTTTCAGAGGGCTAAAAGAAGGAGCATTTAGGGAAGATGACTGTTTTTGTTTGTTTGTTGTTATATTTTGGAAGGGGAAGGAACTTAAGTCTGAGGGTGGGGTAGGGGGAGTGCCACTTAAATCATATCTTTAAATGATAAATTACACCACATCAGAAACTACTGCAGGAGGATGGTATGCTTCATGTCTGTGTTGGCCGGCACGGTAGGAGACGAGGGAACAGGAGGAAAGTGTGTTGTTCGTACATGGAATGTGTGTGGAGGCAGAGCAGAGGTGTCTCAGCTGAGAGCTGCATTCTGATGTTTTCTTTCTACAAGGGACACATTTGAAAAATGAAGCACAGTAAAATTAGAGCCAAATGAAAAAAAAAAAGTTTTCTTCTACTGTCAGTGGGCGTAATAATTCATAAAAAAGCTCCTTTCTTACGCCACACTATAAGAGCAGACGAAGGGCGGAAATGACCCCGAAGTTTTTGGAGAACATTTAGCTTGATAAATGATAATTGATGCATAAATGTTTACAAAATATTTGAAAGAGAAGACATGTTTGATAATTTGTCAGACAATAAACCAATTGAGACATGCATGTGTTTGACTCTCATTTTTGTTGATTTTGTATGCATTTATGCAGTCTAACGCTTCGTGTTGTATGTTGCAACTAAAGGGTAGTTCACCATACGGAGAGTGGTGGTGTTGATTTTCATTAGCCTTTCAGCAGAGAGTGGAGAGATTGCAGAATTCTTTATGAGGAGAAGAAGGTGCTCCTCCTCCACTTCACCTCCTTTTGTTTTCACATTCATTAAATGCCAAATGGCATTATTAAGATACATGCTTTAAGATTACGAGGCCTTAACTGTCTTCTGTAAAAGTCTACCCCAGGTGAGAAATTTAAAGCGTCTTTGATAATGTAACTATGACATTTTGTTACTCCTCAAGTTTGGGAGTGACAGCAGTAACCTAACATCTCAAAGTCAGGGATGAAACAGTCAAGTATTATGATGAGATGACACTTCATTTACATTCAAAAAAAGCATTTACATGATATATGAAGAGCCATTAGCTGTGAAGGGTTCCAGCATGCCGTGATGGTAGAAACTCATGTCAGAGCACCTGTGCATGCTCGTACAAGCAGTTGATACTCGAGGGCATGAGGGTGGCTCTGTGACCTTCATACTAATGAGAATATCTGAAGTGGATTTAACAAACTACATTTAATGTATAAATGAGGAATCATGTTAAGGAGAAGAAATTAATGAACTCACTGAATAAAGAGCACAGAGTCTATGTGTATCATACCTGACTGCAAATATGAATATGTCTCTGTCTTTGTTACCGTTTGCGTGAACACTTTTTAATGAACAAACTGAACATAATTGACTTACAGAATGTTGGTATTATCAATGTGATCACAGACAACATTTCAGCATGCAGCCATTCATTCGAGTTTTATGGCACAGTGCACATGAATACACACAGTCAACCTGTGACATGATGAGACGCACATAGTGTTTACAGTAATGTTGCTGTTGTTGAAGATTGAGCTGTTCAGATATCAGTTTCAAATGTTGGATGAGGCTTTTAACTTTGATGTTAACTACCAGTCTTTCTCTCTGTGTGTGTTTACAGGTGAAATCTGTCTGTCTGACCCTCTGTCTTAAGCCTATACCTCTCTGTGTCTTTCTCTCTGTCTGTCTGTCTGTCTGTCTCTCTGCCTGTCGGGCTGGACAGCAGCATGCTTGTATGTTTGCCAGCGGCACAAACAGAAGCATTATGGAAGTGAAAGAGCGGCGTCCGTACTGCTCACTCTCCAAGAGCCACAAGAGCAAACCGTACGCTGGTAAGATCACTTTGCTCGGTCACTCACTTGCTAACTTATTCTTTTGATTGTGATGCCATTGAACAAACATTGTTAATATTTTCCAAATAAATGTGACCACTGCTTTCTTGTCTGACATTTGGAGTATTTAGTTGTGAGAGGCACTGGCCACACAGTTGTTAGTTTGGAGTAAACCTGAATAACTCTGCATGTACAACTCGTTGCCATGTTGACATTAGACTGACTGTGATTTAAACTTGAATGAATTGTACTTTGAAAGTTGTACTGGACAGATAAATGTGCTGGTACGTTGACACGCGCTGTCGATTCGTCTGTAAACTTGGTAGTGTGACAGAGATGGAATGGTGGTCACCAGATGCAGAGCCTTCTCGTTGCTGCCCATCACAGGCCAGTTTGTGACGTTTCCAGTCAAGATGCTTTCTTCAGTTTTTTTCTATAAAAATTCTCAAGAACTTAGAAAGGAAAATTTGCTTTCTTAAGTTCCGTAAGATATAAAGCCAGGCTTTCTTTTCTGTTTCCTTTTCTTTAATAGGTTGGACATGTATGATGTCCACAACATAATTGCCTCATGATGTCACCCTCTGTGAATCTGTTGTGTTGGAAAATAAACTGGTGAGGGACCAGGCGAGAACCAGTTTTTCTGAACACTTCATCGGGATGTGGTGTGATGTGCCATCCACAGGATGGCAGTCATTTAGAAAAGACACTGCAGACTTTTTAGGTTGAGGTACAACTGTGGCTGTAAAAATGTCTGTAATGACGCATCTGTTTCGACCTCACTCTGACCATCACTGGGATGATAGCCTTTGCTCTGTCTTCTCTGGAAACTGAAAGTAAACCGAGTATGGAGCACAGGGAACTACAGATGAAAAGAGGTCTTTTGGCTAATTCTGGCATTTTTAACCCATGTCTAATCATGTGTTTTATTAATTTGCACTGTCCCCTTCTTAAATAAACTTAATCTAAACAAAGTCATGCCGGTGACCCCCACAGGTGGAGCTTTCCCCGCTATAAAAGTTTGGATAACTTCCAGCTGGACCTCTTTGTCCATCTTGCTTCTGAGAGCGGGAACAGGCAGGAATACTGAGACTAGTCTCGGGTTGGAAAGTGGTTTATTCTTGATAATCCTCCATTCAGTTCATCAAGCAGACGCAGGGCCTGTGTCCCTGTGAACTGTGCCGGGTCTGTTGCTTTGTTGCTTGGTAGTGATAAGCTAACATTACATTGTTGTCTTTGTCAACCAGTAGCAAGCATGGCTCATTATTTATGGTGGTTTCTGTTTGTTTCATATGATCCACCAGTGAAATATTGTATAGCACAGTTTACTTTGATAAGACTGTCAAGTACTGTAGTGCCTATTGTTTCCTATATCACCGTTCACAGTTGGTAGGGTTAAATCCTTGACCTGCTAAGTGCATGTGCATACTGGTACGGGCCATTTTTCTTTGTGTGGGCTTGAAGTACTCTTTCCTGCTGTACACAGCCAGCGGGGTTGTGTGTTGGCCTTATCCTGCGTTGTCAGTGGTTTCACGTCTTCGCAGTGCTGCTGCTTTTGTTGGTCAGACATGGACCCACGTGGCAGGCATCACGAATGTCCTTCAAGCTTGGGGATTGCTCACCTTAAGGAGGATGGGGATAACCCTCGCAGTGCAGCTTGTGACCTGTCCAAGGAAAACCACCCTGCCTTACCACCAGGAGTCGTAGCGCTGTGCCTGGAAAAAGGGGCACAGTCCACACGGGCCTCATCACAAGCACTCACATCAACTCAACTCATCATCCCTGCCAGTTAATTTGGCTCTGAATAGAGCCCTCACCTCTTCATTCGTCCAGACTATCTAGTTGGGGAATGACTTAGTTGCCTCTGTGACCACCACACATCGATGTTCCAGTTCCAGTCTAAAAACTTAAAATATGGTAAGCATTGTAAATCCACTTTGACTGCACTGGAGCACCTACCATTCTTGTAAGCACAGTCCACCTCCCTTCATCTTACCTGAATCTTGTGGTCTGTCAGCTCTGAAAGACGTCCACCATCAAGTACAAAATCTTGATCCGGGATGCGATGAGTCAGTTATGTCTTAATAAACGGTTTTGGACACATTCGTTTCTAATTTCTCATTTCAGTGTATTTTCTTGCAGCCGGCCATTAGCCAGAAGTAGGATGGGTAATGTGCAGCCTGAGGCTACATCCACACTGATTCGTTTTAAATTGAAGACGCATCAACATTGCGACATTTCAGCCCGGCATCCTCACCAATCCAGCGTCTTAGCAGCCCTAAGACGGAGCAGTTTGGAGACGCTGCTGTCCCCATTTCATTTTGAAGACTACTGTGTTGCTCTTCACCCTAGACTAGCAGACGGAGACACCTTGTTCTATTGGTTGTGCCAAAGACGTGTGACTGTTTTCCACAAGAGAATGAGCCTGTATGTTTCATGGATATATGTATCTGTGAGATGTGACTACCTGGCGCTATTTCAACATACACTACAAATTACAGGCATTGCTGAGCTTACTACCTCTGCTAGCAGCTGTTGTGCAGCTAAATTCTGTATTTTATTATCATGTTACTGCTTACATTACAGGATTAAAGATATTCAGTGAACTGTGACAGTTCTTGTGTTCAGCAGCACTATCACCACTCCATTGATTGGAGCAACTTTACCAACAGAGTTGTGGTTCCAGAGGAATGGTTAGAAAACTTTTGCATGTCCAGATCGACCCTGCTCGACCTCAGTGAGAAAATGCATCTGCGTGTGACAGGAGCGACAACAAGAATACAGGCACCCAGGATAAATTCACAAAGGTGACATGCACGTTGTATTAATGTTACTTAAGTAACGAGGGAAGACTCCGGAAAACTGCCATTGTGTTTGGATTATCCTGACAAGTTGTTTCTGTCATCATCGGATAAGTTTGTAAGGCTGTCGTTATCTTCCTGGAGCAGATTAACGTTACATCCAAACACGGTGTTCAGAGGAGGAGAGGAGTTTATCATGGCTGAGTTCTGTCACGATGCCTGAGAGTTACTGACTGCACACACGTCGCAGTAAAACAACTGCTTGCTAATTTCCACAGACTAGATAACAGGAAGAGGAAACATTCTTTGAATGAACAGGTGCTGTGTGATTACAAGTACTGTTTTCATGGACACTGAATGGTAATGTGACATGGCATGTCGTATGCAGATTAGAGCTGCAACAGAGCTTAAACCGCTCACATGGATGGGGATCTTCTTTGTTATAAAACTCTATCTTTAATTTAAAATGCAGTGATGTGGATGCAGCCTTAGGTCCAAGCTTGGTTAGCTTAGCTTTGATCCCTGTTCTCTTCTCTCTCTTCCTGGGTTGGTAGCTCTATGATAACATTTCAAATGCAGACGTTTTGGGTTGGCGAAGCGTCCTGAGCACAGCCAAAAAAGCAAAAGCATTCAAACTAAAGTAACGGCTTTGTTTTGAAGGTAAAGGTAAAGCAACTTTATTGTCATTATACTATGAATTGTACAACGAAGCTGCGAGGTTAAAGTGTATAGTTAGTCCTGTGCTGCTGCAACTCAGCCACACAATGGGCCAACCTGACCACGTGCCTAGCATGTGTGTTCAGATGGTGGGAGGAAACCCACACAGACACGGGAAGAACATGCAAACTCCACACAGGAAGGTCCGACCCCAGCCCAAGTATCAGACCCAGGACCTTCTCGTTGTGAGGCAGCAGTGCTAACCACTAAGCCACCACGCTGTCCCTTTTTTCTTTCTTTTTTTTCTTTCTTCTTTCTTTTTTAAGGTAGAAAGTTTAGATATTTGTGTTCAAATGTAGGGAGTGAAAGTAAAAAAAGTTTAGAAAAATACCTGAAAAATCTACATTATTTCAGTAATACAGTAAAAGTATTTGTACTTTGTTACCTCCCACCTCTTGGGGTAGATCAGTTACCCCTGAACCCTGGTTCCTGCTAATCGAAACACGGTTCCTCAAAAGGTTCCTAGTTCCTGTGGAAATGTCCTGTTATGAACCTTACGAGTGTAATGTAATCTGAAATGGAAAGTGTAAATAATACAGTTACACCAGTGCCTGAGCGGTGGGAGCCGACGTCTTCACAGTGTTTTGTCAGGACTGTTGATGTGTTTGAATGATTCATGTCTGTGTATGTGTGTCTGATCGTGCATGTTTATCTTTTTATGTTAGGTTCATCAGGGGACAGTGAAGACTGTGCCATTGGCTCCCAGGGACTGAGGGTCCCCACTCAGAAGTCGTACTCCTCCAGTGAGACGCTGAAGGCCTTTGACCAGCACCAGGACCAGACCAGGTCAGAACTGGGAACTGAAAAACTGTTTTGTGTAACACAGTACACAGCATTAGGAAGTTGTTGTTTTTTGTTTGCTCAGACATTTGAAATAATCATTCTGTCTTTGGAAAAATTCCCATTTAGCTCACTACACCAGTGTTTCGCTGTAGTGCTCCAGGCCTAAACATGTGTGTGGTACAAACTGACTTGTTCCTGGTTACGAGGTTTGCGCAGGACGGCGAGTACACAATATTTTTTCCCCTTAAGAGGGAGAAGTCATGACCTGACCTTCTCTGTGTCTGATTGGCTAATACTCTGTGCCTTTGTTGGTTAGATTGGTTAGGTTCGGGGTGAGAATATAATGTAAGCCAATCAGACACAGAGGAGGGCGGGTCATGACGGTACATGTTCAGCTAACATGACTGTTGATAGAAAAATGTGATTATGAGGTTCCTCTAGACTTTCTGAAGCGTGTGAATGAAAAAACTTTTTTTCTTTTTTACTCTCACTGCCAGATGGGGGACTGCAGGTTTATACTACTGCAGCGGGGAAAAGATGCAAAAAGGTCATAGGTTAACTAAATGACCATGGCACCGCCACCTATAAGAAAAACTCTAACACACAACTCAATATATTCACTTTTTCTCTTTTATCAAAGCCAAGGAGCAGAAACAAAAGATAGGGAAGGATGATGATGGTGATTTTGTTTTCTCAAAGCTGAGAAAGAATAAGTGCAACAGTGAGTCATGCACAGTGTGCTCAGGATGGACTACTGCTGCGTAAATAAACACAGCTTGTGCAGCCACCCTCTCCTTGTTGTGTTCACGTTGTAAGTTTTGAAGACACGGAGTGAACTGCTATCCGAATGCAAACAAACTGCTGACCCCTGTGCCGTCCGACTGAGCCAACCAAGCTGAAAAGTCATCCCATGTGTCGCGTCTGTTGGAGGTTTTATTGGTGCGTCCCAACAGGCCTGAAAAAAATTCCAGGGAAAACACTGCGCACTAAATAAAGAAGCGCCGGCAGGATACATACATTTTTCCAAATAATGGTGTGAAAGCTACCTTTTACTTTGATGATTTCTCCTTCCATTGGTTATTTCAAATTTCAAGAGATCAAGAGAGCTTGAACCCACATGGGCCAGCCAACGCGCGTTCCACTTACTTACACACATGATTAAAAACTGAAGGACAGTTTTCAGTCAGTCAGTGGATCGGGTCCTTGAACTGCAGTAGGAATTTTAAATGTGTTCTGCTGTACGGTACTGAAATCTGTTGTCTGTTTGTAAAGACAATGTACATGTACAGTAGATGTGGAGTGAAAAGGATGTTATATTGAAGTTGTACTCTAAATAATTCAACCAAAATGAAATAATTTTTAGCGATATCTTTTTCACTAACAGCCCTGGAAAGTCAGTGACTTCAACAACAAAACAGCAGCAGCAAAAGTGCAAAAGAAGTGTTTAAGCTTCTTCCATGTATTCTTGAAAAGCGTGTAATATGAAATGCATAATGTTTTTGTTACTGTAATGTTTTCAGTGTAATGTCAGTTCATACCATGAGACCATATCTCTGCCGCATCAGAGGTGTTTTGCTCTCCGCCTTGTTTATGTGTGTGTGCGATGGGCACCCATCAGAGCAGAGCAAGCAGTTTTTGTTGTGTGTGACAGGAATCTGCTGCTCACCAGTCGTATGCAAATTACCATGAATACGTTGGCCCTGACAGTAAATGTGACCCAGGTCATATGAAAGAAGAGAAAGTGAACAGTCTTATTAACTATATGCATTCTGTTGTTTTTTTTTGAGTCCAGCTTTAAGTACAGCTGGGGTTTTTTGTTTGTTTTTTTTTTACTTTTTAGCCATGATTGACCAGGAATTGTCCACATTAAAAACATATCTTTTTTAAATGAATATATTATATGTATTTAATATTCTATGACAGTGTTTCTCAAACTTAAAAAAAAAAATAAATAATAATAATAATAATTTTCCTAATTAAAATAGAAAGTAGCGTTCCCTTTTGCTGCACAACTCAGATGGTGTTTTTGTCCCACTGACAGGTTACTGTACGGGACGACCAAGACACACAAAGACATGGTTCGCCGTGAACAGGATGATTATAACGGACAAGGTAAGTGTCCACACATACACACACACACACACACACACACACGCTGCCTTCACTTCCTATGTTCTATATCTGTGCACTAAACCAACAAGAAGTTAAATTGTTACTTTGAACTGAATAGGTGTTCTGTTGGAAGCCGTGCCATCAGCTACTTCAAATGTCATGATTATTTAAATGAATGTCGATTTTTCATGTTTACAGTGGTCACCTCTGAATGTTTTGTCCCACATGAGTTTCAAATTACAGGCCCTCCTTCTTTGCGCCTTGCTTAACGTGCGACTTTCACGTCATTTATTGACATACATTTAAAGCATGAACATTGCTGTTTTTTTAAATGAAAATCCTACTTTGAATAATCCAAAACTTGTATTTTGCTCTTTTGTTATTTGGTGTCTGGTTATTTGTTTAAAATTTTGCTTGCAGATTGTTCTTAAGTTTTGATGGCTGAAAGCAGGATGAGGAAGTGAAAGTAAAAGTTTATGGTCTGTGTTTGGAATAAAGTATGTCTGATGAAGGCAAAAATGAACCAAGACATATTGCACATGAATGAAAGAGAGAAAATGGTAAAATAAATAAATGAAATAAAAAGCATATTAAAATGGAAAAATGCTAAATCACAGTGTATATCCATTGTTCTCCAGTTCCAATTAACACAGCCTCAATATTTGAGAAATAAAAAAATCATAATTACTCAATCATCTTATCGCCTTCATTTTCACTGCTGGCCTAATTGGAGCTCATTTAAAATTAATATAACTTTTAATTGAACAGCAGCACTTGTTATCTCTTGTTGTGCCATTAATTACAGAGGGCTTTTATAATTTCCCTTTTCATTTGGTGATTAAAAATGAAGAGGCACATACAGAGATTTTGCAGATAATCTATTTGTCTCCTTTTATTTATATTTTAAAGGATGATCACATGAGTTATTTAAACGTGATTTCAGCCATTTTCAGAACCAGTTACTCCTCATGACTGAATTTATAATCATTCAAACGTAATGCATGTTTATTAAATATATATGCATGTTTTCATTTCAAAAACATATAATACATTTAACAATAGTTATATAATATAATGTAATATAACATAAGTAAATAATAATATTCTAATAAAATAGATATAGATAAATAGATTGGGGGTTGTGTGTATATATATATATATATATATATATATATATATATATATATATATATATATATACTCATCTCCTTATCACTGCAATATGTGTTGTATTGATTAATTTTGTTATTGTTGTTATTAATCAGACTGAGTCTCATTATGATACTAATTTTTGAATAGTGAAGAGATGTCCATATCTAAGGCTATAAGCAACTGCTACAAGTAAATCAATGTACATTTTTTACAAATTAATAAATTAATGTTATTAAAGATGTAAATTACATCCAAATATGGGTTGTACCACCTTGAGTGTATTTTTTTAGTAGTGAAAATAGCAACAATTTCACAAGAAAAAGATGTGATAATAATAATAACAACAAAAACAAATAATAAATTGATAATGGTTAAACATATATGTGTGTGCATAAAAAGTTGTTAAAAGATGTCATAGAGTATGGAAGATGCAACTGAGTAAGGTACGAGTCCATGTATGTCGGCTTGTGTGTGTGTGTGTGTGTGTGTGTGTGTGTGTAGTGATGAATGGAGACCATCCTTTCAGGGAAACTGTGATGCTGTTGTTATTGTGTGCAGGGGTTTTTTCCATGGATATACGTTCTGAAAGAAAGTTTTACCACTGATTATTGAATTTTTTGATTTCTAGTATAAGAGAATCGTTTTCTTGGCAACAGAGCAACAAGCAAGCTGTTTTTGTATTTGTTTGTGAGGTTTATTTCTGAGGTGTGTGTGAGGAGGCAGAGCTGTGGG
Source organism: Naso vlamingii (assembly GCA_029822935.1). NCBI lineage: Eukaryota > Metazoa > Chordata > Actinopteri > Acanthuriformes > Acanthuridae > Naso > Naso vlamingii. Next base: position 28,178,427 of record JAPQLA010000019.1, read on the forward strand.
GATAGGGGAATCCTGCAATTCAGGACGGTGGAAAGTTTTTGTGTTACAGAGATCCAGAAAGAGTTTATGGGTTGACAGGCCCAAAGTGCGGGACAATAATGATCTGTTATACCTGTTGTGCATTGTAAGCAAATGTCTGTAGCTTCCTATCCGTTCTATACATTTTATACTGTGTGATATGTATTCTGTGGATGGCTTTGTATCAAATTAGTTGAGAGTTTGTATTTGTTGTCACTGAGAAGATGTTTTTGTTCATTTCTGTCCAGACATCGGTTGAAGGAGGGATGGTAAAATCATTGTTCCAGCTTGCTTTGGGGACCATTATGGTGTGGGCCACTGAAAATAAGAATTTGTACAGTTTTGAGGGTTAGTTTATTTAAATTTCTGAGTTTTAGTGTGTCATTGATTATTTTGGGAGTTGGGAGAGACAGAGAGAGACAGAGAGAGACAGAGACAGACAGAGAGAGAGAGAGACAGAGAGACAGAGCAGAGAGACAGAGAGAGAGAGAGACAGACAGAGAGAGAGAGAGACAGAGAGACAGAGACAAAGGACAACAGCGGACCAAAAACAGCCACTTATGGAAAAAAAGACAAGACAAAACTGTAAAAAGCAAGATGTAGTAAGGAAAAAAGGCAAAGGAAAATGGTACTATTACTATTATTTATTATTATTATCATTATTATTATCATCTTGGTCATCATCATTATTATTATTATTTTTAGTTTCTGGGATCAAAGACCAGATGGGCGCAGCTACTGATAATAGCACTTCACCCATCCAGTCGATGATCACATTATCAAAACTAATTTGAGAAATCATAAGCCAGATCAACATAAATTGATCTGGCTTATGATTGAGACCGCTCTGACAGCCTGGGGGAAATTTCTACACCTAAATATCTGATGTTGCTGGTGCGGAGTTGCAACCATGTGTTCTGAGCCGCAGACTCCTAGGCATCTTGGGAGAGTGGGAGTATAGTGGATTTGGTCCAGTTTATTGTGTAGTGGAATATGTTAGAGAATGTGTTAATGAGATTAAATGTTTCTTTAGGGAAGGAAAGGGGTTGTGTAAACTCAGTAAAATATCGTCTGCGTATAGGCTGATTTTGTGTTTGAGGTGCAGATTCCTTTAATGATGTTCTTCTTTCGCATAGCTGCAGCGAGTGGTTCTATGAGAAGAGCGAACGGTGAAGGAGAGAGTGGGCATCTTTGCCCAGTGCCCCCATAAAGTGGGAAGGTTTGTGAAGTGACTCCATCTGTGTCGGCTGTGGGTGTCTTCATCCAATGACTGAATGACTTCCCGAAACCAAATCTTTGTAGTGTGCTTAAAAGAGTCCCGTTAACTTTGTCAAATGCTTTCTCTGCATCTAATGATACAATGATTGTCTGGGTTTGGGTTTGTTGTGAAATGTTTATAAGATGAAAGAGTCGCTGATGTCAGGCTGAGAAATAGTGCTGATAGTATGTGCCAAAAGTGTTTGTAAAATCAGTCTGGACCAGATGATTTATTTTTTGGTAACTGGGATGTTATGGAGTTCACTAACTGTCAATGGTGTATCTAAGATATCTGCTGCCTGTTTCGATAGTTTAGGTAGTTGTAGATTGTCTAAGAATGATTGAATCCTTGACGGAACAGGTTCTGTGTTAGATAAATATTTATTTCTGTTGTATTCTCAAAACATTGTGTTATTGTCATTGTTGTGGGTAGTCTGGCCTGTTGAATTTGTGATAACTGGAATTGTTGCTCTTTCTTTTCTGCGCTGTAGTTGGCTTGCTAAATATTTGCCGGATTTGGTACTGTATTTGAAAAATCATATTTAAGTTGTAAAGTACCACCTTTAGTGTTAGTGTCTTGGTAGTCTCCATGCTTCCATGCTCAGTTTTTCTAATCCCTCTTTCTGTAAAGAATAAATTAGATTCCAGGGTTCTAGTCAATAAATATTCAAGTGAGTGTGAGTGTGTTGTCTGTGTGTGTTTCCTTCTTCAAACTGGGATCCTTTTATCCAACTTGCCAAACTTCATTGTTACACTTCCTCAAATGCAATGTGATGGTTATGCCAATACAAAGGGTACATTTGAATAACTTACCAAGCAAAAAAAGTAAAAAATGTTACCTTTTCTATTGGGAAATTGTGATGTTCATTTGTCACTACGCTACTAATTTGTAGACAGAAAATTCATTCTTTTGTATATTAATGACCTATGAGTCAAGAAGAGAACATCATTATAAGGTGTTTTGTGTCGTTTTTTAATTAAAACAATGTAGAATCAATGAAAAATAAAAGTTCTATAGAACTACTTTTGTGAAAGTGGTTTCATGTGTGAAGACTTTTTTTTATTAAGGTGGACTGGAGTTTTAGCTGTCTCATTCACCCTCTGAACGTTGTCACAGGCTTGTTTTCAGGCCTTCAAATTTGGATTCAAAGGGAAATTCAGGTGTTTAACTGTTACGTTTGTGATATTTTCCTAGGATTTTCTTCTTATACATTTTTTCTTGAAGTAAATATAAAACATTAAGATTTTTTTTATTAAAGTTAATATAAAACATTCAAGTACTGTACAAACAGCATGGTTTTCCTAACATCTGTGGTAATAATGAGGTTACATAGTCACTAGAATAGATAATAAAATTTTTAAAATTCAAAATCAATTCTTAATTCTGCATCTGTTTCTATTTCAGGTCAGCATTTCAGTCTTAGTCAGCTGGGAATCTGTGATCCGCCTTCACGCCGTGGCCTTGCATTCTGTTCCGAGATGGGCCTTCCCCATCGTGGCTTCTCAGTTGGTACAGCCCATGACGCTGATACTGATAGCCAGGCAGTGATGTCACCAGAGCGTGCCATGCGGCTGTGGGGTCGTGGGGGTCTGAGTAAACCATCCGGGAGGAGTTCCTGCCTTTCCAGTCGCTCCAACTCAGTGCTGACCCTCACTGACACTGAGCATGACAACAAGTCTGACAGCGACAACGGTAGGACATAGAACTAACTTTTTAACCTGTTTAACCTTTCCTGACCTCTCGGTTTCCCTGTCTTTGCTCAGAACTTCACATTTCTATGTGTATTTTAAATGCTCTGACAAAGCCTCTGTGCTGAAACACGTTTGTGTTTTTTTCTGTTGTGATGGGAGTCAAATACATAATGACATGTGTGTGCATTATGACATGTTAGTGCTCTGACCTTGTTGAGTTATAAAGTTGAGATGTACCACCTTCTCCAGTTTTTTTTAACATGCTCACTGGATTTGGGGTTTAGCACTCAAAAAAAAAGAAAAAAGAAAAAAACAACGTGAAAGTGCAACTTACATTTTCAACTAATTTATTTCAGTTTTGAAACTGAGGACTGGCTGTTGACTGGCAGTGTTTCACAGTCAAGCACAGGCATTTACTTGAATTTTTCAGTCTTGATTGTGGTCATTCTGAGGAAGAAATGAGCATAATCTTTGCTAGCATATGTACATACAACATAGAGCACAGTATTTTGTTCTGCTTGTTTTTGTCTATTGTTAATTTCAAGCAAATAGAAAAGCAACAGTTTAAAAAGAATAAAACTTAAAAATTAAAATTTAAAATAAAAAGGGACAAAGCAAATATCTTACCAAAGAGAAACAAAGGGATACTGTACAATATTGTTTAAAAAAGAGCAGAATTAGCAAAGTTTTTCTTGTCCTGCACTTTCATCAACATCCACATATTACAACATTTATTTTATGACATCCTTCAAATCAAAACAATACCATAATTAAATGTTCAACAGTTCTTTTTTGGTTCAGTAAGGACCTGGAGACCTGTACAAAGCCAAAACAAAAGAGAAGATGAGAAGGACATCAACATCACTGGAGTGTATGCATGTACTTAGATGTAGGAGTATGTATGTGAATATGCATGTACATATTTTTCATCTGTGCCATGGGACATTAGGTCTAAATGTTAGATTATAATAGGATTAAATATTAAAGTCAGTATATGATTATTAAGTACTTAGTTGTGGGGAAGGGGTAGGATTAAATAAGTTTATACTTCTTCCTTATCCTTTCAGACATGTTAAGTTGTTTATTTGTTTAACTAGTTTTGTTTGGTTTCTTTTTTTTTTAATGTTCAAACAAAATAAATGACATAAAAAATCTAAATAAATCCTTAAATTTCAATACTATATATATAATATAATAATAATACCAACTTTATTTTCCACTTGTAGAAGCCATTTTAATCACGGTCAGTTTCATTTTGTGGGAATTTTGATATTTTGTTAAGCGATAGTAAAGGTAGAATTTGTGTAATTAGAAATAAGAATATAATACATGCAAATTATATTAATTTAAAAGATGAAACAGATATTTATTATCTTAATTTTAACTACACAGGGTGAGATGCACAGGTGGTGAAGGTTGGTTTTCATTGTTGTTGAAAGGGGGTAGGAGTGTCACACTGATGTTTTTTGCAGGTGTTTTGGTTGTTTGTGTGGACTCTAAATTTGAATGATATGTCAAGGAAATTTTAGACCTTAATCTGTCAAATAAATACAACAACAGAACCATGAGTAATACGATTACTGTTGTTGTGCACAGTGAACATTTATTAGAAACAAGCATCAGATTAACCTCTACAACCAAAAGCAGCATTTAAGGCGCTTCTAAAAAATTTGGCACTGCAGTATCCGTACTGCTTTTTGTGCAGTATGCAAATCCTTTGTAAGGTGCTCTTGAAGGTGTTACCTTCCCAGACTTCCACACCATAGTTCACATACCATACCATGAGTGTGAATTATAGAGTTTAATTGATGATTTGTTTTCCAATGCTCCTAGCCATTTTAAAGCACAGATACTTAATGTGAGGTTTCCAGCAGAACCTGTGATCTAATACATCACCCAGAAACTTGTCTTCATATACTCTATTACCTCAGTTCCAGTGTTATAATTCACTCATTTCTTCCATGACTACCTCCGAGAGCTGCAGGTGTGTCGGGTGTGTTCGGGGTCCAAATGCAGCACACAGAATGGAAAACGGTTGGGAATGACCTTAATTGTAATCCAACATGGAAACAGGAATGAGCAGGCACGTAACAGTTCAGCACAGTGGATCTCCACCAGGGATGCAACAATACAGTCAGCCCACGGTTCAATATGAACCTCGGTCCTTGGGTCACATTCCGGTTGAGTCTCAGTATGCCTTTTGGGCCTGATATCCTAAAGTTTTGCGTTTGTAAAAACGTGTGCAAACGTGATATCATGTGCAAATGAATGTGGAGGCTGATCGACTAACTGGGTGCACTGAGGACTACGTCTGCCAGATGTGCAAAATAACACGCGCTGTCCATTTAGCACCTTTGCCTTAATGAATATGGAACATGAGACGTTTTTACCTGAGTGTGCAAAATACAGGGAGGAGAAGAAGCAAGTACATTAATTTAGTACGAGCGATGTGATTTG
>JAPQLA010000019.1:28201972-28216654 GCA_029822935.1 Naso vlamingii
CACCTTGTCTGATTTAACTATAGAAGAACACGTTTTCCATATTCCTCAAGCACTCAAAGACTGACAGATCTTGCCAAGGAACTCATATTATCATTGCTAAAACTAACACCACCTTTTGTCCTTTCTCTTCCATGATGAAATTTCTGCATCTTCCCTCTCTCACCCGTCCGTCATCCCCCCCGTTCATTGTCGATGGTTACAACCATTGACAAGATCCTGGTTCTCCTCTAAGCTGCGTGATCTCTGCCTGAGCTGCGGCCGACCACCGGAACGCTGTTCCCCACACTCCCTGCAAATCGGTGCAGCTACAACAGCGGCTCTCCATCTGCCGACATCAACTCTTAAATCCCTTGGTCGCTGGTCCTCCTCTGCTTATCAACGCTACGTCAGGCTTCACAAAAAAGAGATCCTCTCAGCACAAAGGCTCATGAGTTCCTGCATCTAAGGCTCAATAAATGTTCATATCTGCTTAAGAGATAAGATAAGATAAGATAAGATGTTCCTTTATTAGTCCCACAGTGGGGAAATTTACAGTACTACTGTCTTTTCTGTCATTGCATATCAGGTGGTTTGCTGGGTATTAGTCCCATCATAGTAGTTTCACTAGAGAGTAAATTCTCTGTCAGCCGAGGTGCTGATGGGGAATGGCCACACGGCGGCTGGTGCCAAGGCCTACACATAGCAGATCCTCATATCAGCTGCACCAGGCTCTGACTCTGTGAAGTTTTTGGGGGTTTGCTATGTGTTTTCTTATCACTCCTCAATATCTAACCTATCTGCGGGGAGTGATGAGGTCGGAGCCTGGATGCCAAACATGTAACATGCATTTGCTGCTGCAATAAACATTTCAAACATGAGTTGTCTGACTGAATTACAGTTCATTACACCAGGTGCGTCTACGTTGTACTCTGGCTGCGTCGTGAATATGAGAGCCAATCGCTGCCATTCACGTCATGCTGGTGATCTAACCAGGCACGAAATAGCACGTTTCACAAGCGTCCCAGAAGCAGCTCTTCAGTCTGCTCCACAAAGAATACGTAAAGTATTCTTTTCAGACATTAGTTACAGTCATATTCCTCCAGCCCATATTTTCATTTTTGTTACTTTTGTCACACCTAAACACACACGGGGCAGCAGCATAGATCTAATGTGTGAACCGCGGCCTCCTCCTGTAGTCAAAGACACTGATAAGGCCCAGCCCACTGTAAAAAGTGTTTATGTAATGTAAATTCAGGATGTAAAATCGAGCATATGCTTGACAACGTGTTCGTACTCACACAGTATTTTTAAACTGACTGTCCTTGCCTGTTGGTCTGCTCTAACTGACTTGCTCTTAAATACATAAAAACATGTGAAGTGAGTGTGCTGTGTACAGCGCTGCTGAAGGCCTGTGTTAAACCATGCACCCATGCAGCAGCATCAGAAAAACCTCACGTTTCTAATCTCATAAAGAGCACGGTCTCCGGTTTAGATTCATCCACCAGCTGGATTAATATGACAATAAATCTCAGTGGAGATGAAGGACACACCGGACTAACGTTCTCTGATTAAAGATTGTGTTTGTTTATTTACCATCAAAGCTTCTTTGGTTGTATGTAATGTAGGTCAAAAGTCACAAGGGCTGAGTTGTAAAATTTAAGGCTACACATCTGCTGTTTTATTGTCTAGTTTCAGTCTCTGTTGAAGCTGACACTGTTACATGTTCACAGTTGACAAAGATGACACTACTGCTGGCATGCAGAGTAAGACAGACTGAGGTGACTTACAGTATGAGAGGTAAATGGTAAACTTTATTTTTCCTCAGTGAAAGATTAAGTAGAAAACAAACAGAAGATCATCATTAGAGACCACCGTTGTTAACACACTGCATTAGAATGATTCTTTTTCTAATGAGCATTTTTCGCAACAGACATTTTCAAATACAAACACCACATAAATGCCAAATTCAGCGACAAACTGTACCGTAGCAAACTACCTCTTAAAGGCTTTTAATAACTATAAGAGATCAATTCAGTTGGCTAAGAGGAAGTGGTGGACTTACAGTCACTTTGATATCACAAATAGTCAATATTTATATGAAATAACCAAAAAAAGAAGCCAAAAGAAAGTATCTAAGGTGATCAGACATCATAACTATATCAACAGGGATCCTACATTTTTGTTTTAATGCTTCTGAACCATTATTACTTTGACTAAAACTGTTATTACAAATCTATAGCATGAGCCCCATCATCACAAGATCAGCATGTGTTTTGCCTGTTGTTTCTGAAGAGAGGGAGGAGGCTGCTCTGACGTTACCACACAGCAGCTTCAGCTGTTTACATGTGACTTATTCTCATTTATTTAATATGGACACATTGTGTGTGATGTATGTTTGTTGCTGTTGGAGGCAGTAATATGGGGATGAAACAGAGGGAAGAGTAAATGAAAAACAGAAAAATGGGTTGAATTGTACTTAAGCTGAGTAAGAGCATGAGGCTGGGGATCAACAGGAAGTTCTTTGGGTTTCTGGATGGCATGCAGTCTTTACTGCAGGGGTATTCAACTAGATTAGGCAGGGGGCCACAACTCCAAAATGACTTAAAGTCGGGGCCACATGACTGTGGCAACAAAAATGAACAAATATGCCATGGTTTTTTTAGGCTAAGGTTATCTATACAGCCAAACCTCATCAGAAAAAAAGGTTGAGAGTATATGGTTCATTTAAAAAGCTAAATAATAATATTTAGCTAAAGAGATATTTTTTTTAATGCACTGTTGAAAGGTCATTTTGTGGCCATGCAATATACAAGCATAATGAAGTTAATGTTGACCTACTTTTAATAAAACACACCACAATAAAAATGCACCACATTCAAAATAAGATTTCATTTTTTGAATGTTATATTAAGCATCGAGCATGAGCATTTTCAATCCATAGCTAGTTTGTTGTAAAATAGGCAACCAGAACATTAACCATAGGCTTCTTTATTATAACAAATCTAGATTTGTGCGTTATAACATTAAAACACTGGGTAGAAAACCAGAAAATAATGGCAGGCCTAGACTGATACATGATGCCATATTTTGCAATACTCAGCATCATTTATTCAAAAATTAAAAGAAGTGCTGAAAATACAACTTTCTGTGTACCACTCAGGTAATCTAATAATAGGCAGGCACATCTCATTATATTGGTAACTGAGCTGACAAACTTTTTTGATTAACTTTGATGTTCCAATTATTGAACATTAAGTGCATAATTCTCATACACTATGAGGACCAGGTAAAACCTCGACTGATGCCAAAAAGGCAAAAATTGTCGCCTTCTCGGCATTTGGGGCCACAAGACAGGTCCCCACAGGCCAAATTTGGCCCACGGACCACCAGTTGAATATCTAGGCTTTATTGTCTGTGGACGTCAGAGGTGTGTTGTTTAAAGTTGACTGTCTTGAGTAAATCAAGATATAACCTTTATGTAACCAGATTAAGTCATTGAGAACCAATTCTCATTTACAAGATGAGAATAATAAGATCCTGAAGCACTCGACCATCTCAACATTGTCATCATGGATGCAGGTGGGATCATGGGCTGCACTGTGAATACTGGGGGAGTTAACGACCAGTTCCTTTGTCTCTGTAACATTCAGCTACAGGTGATTGTTTGTTCATGATTGTGGCATGTGGAAGATGAAGTCCCAGAAGCGTCAAACAAAGTTCTCTTTGTGTCATCCAAGCACGGTGTGTTTAGAGTCTGCGGTGGGTGAAGAGGTCAGTCACTCAGGACACGACTTGTGAGGATCCAGTGTTGGTGGTGGTGGCTGAGCATGTTGCGGTGCCCACTCTGTTTGCTGTCTGTCACCGAGACAGCTGGGAATCCAGTAGGGGAAAAACGGAGGGATGACGAGATGGTGGAGTTTCTGAGCAATGTGCGGTGCTAAATGGGGTTAAAAGCAGAACTGAATTCAGTGATCAGTCCTTTAAGTTTTCTGAGTGATTCTAGATGTTCTAGGAGGGAGTGAAAGAAGCATGTCACAACATCCTCAGTGCCCCTTTTGGCCTGTAGGCTGCAATGAGTGGCGTTTGTTTATGTACATGTGCTGGCTTGGCTTGGCTTGGCTTGGTTTGGTCTGGTTAGGCACATAAACCCAGCACGGCCCTGCAGAGAGAGAGAGAGAGAACATTTTTATAGCATAGTTTTGCTTTTTAACTCAGAGTGATCACTGATTTGCTGCTGACTGACTTGGCCTTACTGCAGAGAAGGTCCATCCCAGGTGCAGCTTGGTGCAGCTCAACGCAGTAAAAGTGGTAATGGAAAAGCAAAAATCAGCGTGGCACGGTTTGACTCGGCGTGGCCACAAGTGCCAGTGGAAAAGCCCCATAGCTGGAAGTGGGAAGTTCCAAGGGGTAGATGAAGGATGACGAAGGGTAAGACAAAGGATGTTTTCCACAGGGTGGGCACTGAAGCAGTCCTGTGGGGTTCACTGAAGACGGAGAATGGCAGAGAGAGCCATGGCTCAGTCCTTGAGCACCAGCGTTTGGATGTTGTGTGGCCATGGAGCCTCGCTTGGTTTGCAGCAGTGGGGGCAGCAGGGGGTGCTGGTTCCAGGATGGGTAGGGTCTCTACTGGTGTCTTGATTTCCTCCGTGCAGTCGATGGTGTCAGACTGTGTGTAGAAGGTGTTCAGGTCCTGAGGACATTAGGTAGGGTCAGTTACTAAAGAAAACTTTTCATGGAGCTAAATCTCTGTTCAGGTATCCCTTTTAATTTAAATTTGGTCTTGATGGTGACATTCTTTATTTGAAAGCTTACGATTTTGAGTGAAGCCCCTTGCCTCTGTGTTTTATCCTTAAGCTGTACTTAATGTGTTTGGTGATCCAGGGTCTAAAGTTTGGATTATTCTTGAAGGTTTTAAGTGGTATGGTTCTACCAGAACAGAACGTAATGTGGTCTTTAATAATGGAGAACCTGTAATTTAGGTTGCTGTCAAAAAAGTCTGTGCAGGCAAATGAACCCTGCAGTTGTGTAGTGGCAGCATCTGACCAATGGCTGACACTGAAGGTCTGTGCAGCATTAATTATGTCACGTGTATAATGTCTTCAGTAGTTTTTATCATTTTTTGTCAACCTCATTCTGTTTTTATTCAGTGCAGTTTCAGATGACTTAAAGTCTGAGTATTTTAGTCTTATTTTAGGCCAACTCGAAGAAAATATTTATCATTATTTTTTTTATCATTATTTATCATTTGTTTTAGTCAAAAAAACTGTAAACGTTTCAGTCTCTTTCAGCCATCATTTTATATTGAACATTTCATGTAAATTCAGTCTAGCTAGAAAAACAATATTCTTTCACTTTTTACTCAAACTTTTCAGATTTAAAGGACATTTTTGCTATTTTATCACCTTAGACCCTGTTTGTGGGATGTTTCTCATGGACCTGGAACATAAAGACAGTAATTTCTTTATATAGTTTTCCTGAGAGCTCTTGCTACACTACAGTGACGTACACTGAGTATCCGAATTTTTGTGAGACGGGGAAGCTCGTGGAGCTCTCCTCGTCTCAGTGTGCTCTCCTGAGAACTGTATCGCCGGCCATGGCTTGGACATGATCATTCCTTTATTTCACTCTCCACAGTGAAGCTAGAGTGCGAAAGCTTAGCACTGTCAAAAAAATAGTTCCATTTCAAATGCTACTGTTGTTTCAACACTTGGATTGATACAGTTTTGTGTGGTTGCTGAAAAGTCTCTCTCTAAAGAACATTCACCCACACTTAAATAAAGACTGAAGTGATAATGCCTGGAAATGTTTTCATTGCATGTATTTTTGACTTGTGACTGCCAGTTTATTTAATGTTTATTATTATATAAGCTAATGAATTTTTTGGACAGGGCACAAAAGCCCATTTGGGTACACATTGCCAGCCAATATAGGCAGTTTTTTGCGCAACTCCCATGCCTAGTCTGCCCTGAAGATAGTGAAATTTCTGGGACGGGCCTTGGCATCTGGGACATCCTTATCAAGCCACGGCCAAGGCATGGTGCGGGTCTCTCGAAGAACCTCTCTAACCAGACATTTTTCATGAAGTGTATCTATGGTGCTCCTCGGTCATAAAACTTTTTTTTTTTTTTTTTTTTTTAAGTTTTGAACACATAAAAATTAAAACAAAGAACAAAACATGGATCATCAGTGAGACTGGTATCAAACAAACAGCAAACTCCTGCTAACATAAAACATTTCATATTCATAAAGGAGTAGGTAGAAGTTTGTCACTTGTCAAGACCTACCCCTTATTTTAAATAATCTTCATACAACATATGCATTTTAAAGGATGATGGGGGGGGGCGAAGAGGTTTAAAACCTCTGGGAGCCCAAATCATCAAAAACTTTCTTAATATGTATTTAGTCTTCCATGCATTATAAAAAGCCCCAAAAAATGTCAGACTTGAAATATTACCATTTGAAGTTTTTGGCAGCTTTCTGAAGCTGGGTTGATGTGGGCGTGGTTATCCCCGATCCATATCACGTAATATGGATGATGCCGATCAAAAAGTCAGAGTCTGGTGTCGTTGATACAAAACCACTCTGCTACGCTGGATCGGCCTCCTCCAGTCTGAGCCAACCAGTTTGTCTCAAGCTGCTGCATTTAACCAAGCTGCTGTGCAAATGTCATCATGCAAGAAAGGCAAAAAGCAAATTATGTTTGATGTTCAGACATTTCACTGCTGTACATGTACAATATGTTTGTGTGACAAATAAATCCTCTAAGCCTGACTGATTAATTCATTGCGTAGCTCACACTGGACACCAAGCAAGAAAACGTTCCACCTTAAAAGATGGGTCTAACTGGCTCAGTGCATGAGATGACTTTGTTTTTTCCACCAGTAGTGTTAAATTAATCAACATGAAAAGGCAGCAATGTTTTAAAATGCTATGGCCAGCTTTCGGTCTCGGCACAGATCATCGGTTCATCAGTGAACTTCCTCCACGCAGTGACAGCGTAACGAGCCGGGCTGCTGCAGCGAGCAGACGGGCAGGTCTCACCGCGAGCTGCAGCTCCTCACAAGTCTGAAAAACTTTGTGACAGATTTACAAACAAGCCTTATTTTTATAAATAAACTGACGCCAAGTTTGAAATCTACGTGGTAACATTCTCACCTAAAAAATCCATAAATTTTACTTCAGTGATACATTAACAGTTCTGCGGGCTGTTCCCTGCTTCGCCCCATGGCTGTTGTGGAGACGAGAGACAGTTGACAAAGCTGGGGCTCAAGGAGCCGTCAATCAAAACGTGATCTGCCACGCCCACACAGTCTGGAGAAATGATATTATCCCCCAAATAATCTCTTTTTGAGCTCAGTTTTCTAATAGTTGGGAACATTTATTGTCACCCAGACTTTTGTAGATTAGCCTACTTCACGAAACACTCAGCTTCGTCATATGTACATTCTGACTATTTCAAGCTGCATCTCCGAGGCTGTCAAGCTTACATTCTTAACCTGGTGGACACCCACCTCACTTCCATCTGTGGTGGCAATTTCTGTTAAATAAAACGTAAAGGCTGTCAACGACGAGTCTTCCTGTAAGTTTAAATCAGCACCTGCAGATGGACTAACAACGCAGTAATGAACACAGGTGATGTCAGTGTTTTATACACACCGACAGTCTACAAGGTCAGAGGAGGGAGAGTTACACCTCTTCAACTCCTACGACAACAGCATCTTATCATCTTGTCCTTTGACAGTGAGTAAGGCGCCAGCAGCTTATGTTTTTAGAGAACTAAAGCGTACGGTTTCTTCACATTTTATGCTCGGTCATAGTGACAGAGACCATAAGAACACAGAGGCCAGATGAAATATGTGGTCAGTGTGGTAAGAAAACATGAAGTATGGAAATTTCCATTCCACCTTCTTCCCTCTGTCAGACTTGTGCCATGAGATTTGACGGTCGATGCTGCAGAGCGTACAGGAATGAAGTTGTATAAGATTTTTCCGGGTGTAGGCGAAGGAAACTGAAGTGGTATTGATCCACAGGGCAAAGGATGTGACCCAGATGCTCTGTGCAGTTCAATGAGGGCGACAGACAATCCTTAACATGCTGTACACCGGGTTTACAGAGGTTATGGTTCTTTCTGTTCATGCAAACTTGTTGCTCCATCTCCACAGTATTTGTGTCTGCTGGAACCAAACGCAGATCATTTAAAGTCCAGCATGCACTGTAGCTGTCCCAGACTCTAGTCTGGTTGAGTGACTGAGTCTCACACTTTTGATCAAAACCGTAAAAACGTGTGAGCACTTTAACTACATCACACACGCTCACTGTCTTTCTGTAGTTCTCATTCTCCATTTGTTCCTCTATCTCTCCCTTCACATCTTGCCTACAGGCAGGTATTAATTGAGGGGTCCTTGATATAAGAGGTCCTAATTGTTAATCACACTGCCTTGTTGGAGAGCAGTCTGATTGTAATTACAGATGCTCATTAGCTGGGGTTCTGTCATTAAATTGACACTGTGACCTTGATAATTACTGCAGCCGTACATGTATGCTCCATTGATTTTCTCCCAGATCTTTTCTCACAGAAATCTCCACAGACAGCCGTTTCAGTTGTGTGAAAGTGTTGTTTGTGTTTCATGTAATCATCAGTATTTCTCTTATAAAAATATTTTTTATAATAAATTCAGTCTTTTCTGAGGGAATCGCCACAATCATTTTCTTGTAACTTTCTCGATAACCTATGCTTGAATCTCTTTGAGGATCATAATTCATTAACAGGAAACTTGCCTTCAAATATGTGGTCAAAGCAATTATCCTGATATTAATCTGCATATTTTCAGACATTCCTGGTAAATATGTTTAACTTTGCAGTCGTGTGCTACTTTTCGCGAGAATTAATATCATCTAAGTACATGAACCTGAAAAACATCCCACTATGCACACACCCACACTACACATTGTGACTAACTGGTGAATGAGATTATAGAGTCACAGCCGTTAGTCCCTGACGACTACCGTATGCAGTGCGCAATGTCTTACACCGTGTCACTGCCTTCCTGTGATTTCACATATTTAATGGAACTTGCATAACTGTTTTCACAATAGCTCTGTGTCATGTTAACTTGCACATAAGCTGTTGATTGGACATGTTTTTTTTGAACACCGTGTCTTTTTTAACAAGCACACATCAGTATGTCTGGATTTAGCTAGCATGGCTAAAGCACAGCCATGCGTGTGTTCAAGTGAAAACCTTGCATCTTCCTCTGCAGCACGTCTGCGTCGCTGATCTGCTGCGTCTCGCTCGCTGTTGTTGTTGACACGTGTTGAGACTGTTGAGACACAGCAGGTGTGTCTCCACTCCAGGCTGGTATGATGCGCACCGTGTTGTCAGATAAAGTCAAAGACTGTGATCGATCTACATTAAATAGCAAAACTAAACTTCACTACATTGGATCTCTGGTTTGACTGTCATATATCCTAAAATACAAATACTGTTTCACACATCAAGAGCCTTCAAATGCTTCATAATTAAATCTTCAAATGAAAGGATTTTCTGCACATGCAGGCTTGTGAGAGGTTTTATTTTGAAAGACACACAGGAAATGTTGAAGCTACAGTGAATGTTGCTGATATAAAGTCAATATGACTGAAAACAGGTTATTTCTCTGTCTATTTTAGCAGAGAAATGTGCACGTCTCACCGGAGAAATCGGCGAGCCTCCTGAGCTGAAGTGTTGCGCCGTGTCCGATGTGCGTCTGACGTCCGTCCCTCACGTGCTGTGTGGCTGCTCTAATCTGCTTAATGGGCACCAAAAAATAAACAAAAATAATACATGCTGCTGACACAGACTCAACACAGACGCAAGATGTGTGTCCTGCACGTTACCCAAACACAAAGAACAAAGCTGACCCAAGCAGCTGGATCACCGGATGCATGTGTGCTGCGTTCTGGCTGCGCCACAAACACTTAATACTTGTGATGTAGGCTATTAAACATATGATCGTTTGTAATTACCAAGATAATAACAGTTTTAACTAAATCAAAGCAACAAATCAAGTTAGGATGGTAGGCTGCGACTCAAAGTAGTAAAACAGACAAAAAAAGAACACGATTTAACCACATTGCTAAGTCAGCCATACTAGTAGCAGGAGTCAAAATAAACAAA
The DNA here is from genome assembly GCA_029822935.1 of Naso vlamingii. Taxonomy (NCBI): domain Eukaryota; kingdom Metazoa; phylum Chordata; class Actinopteri; order Acanthuriformes; family Acanthuridae; genus Naso; species Naso vlamingii. The sequence continues at coordinate 28,212,108 of JAPQLA010000019.1, forward strand.
GGCTCAATGCTCCGCCTCTAAAACGCCCTGACTGGGACATACAGTCACCTGGAGGATGGAACAAGATGTGGCGCACACACCATGTTCTCGACACAAGCCTGGTGTATTCAAGCAGTAGAACCTTAGGGGCTAAGATGTAGCTGAGAGTTTAACGGTACAACGTGCCAAATTTATGACACAAATGCCTGTTTTCACAAAATCTGAGCTTCAGGAGCAGATCAGAGAGGGTTTCTTCATTGCTTTGTTCTTTGCTTCTGTAAACTTTGATAACATTATTCTACCCAAATCATTAACAGCAACCAACATGATTTAAAATTTCGTAAGTCAAGTCAATTTGACAAAGTGCTATCAGTACGAAAAGTTGGTTTCTTATCAGGGCTCATGTCTTGGGGTTGGTAAACTGATGACGACATGTAGCACTTGACAACAGCAGTAATAAAGTTTTACATGTGCCTGATGTGACCATGGAGGGATGACTGTGTGTGACCCGTTTTAATGTGTCGCAGCTAATTTCTTTGTTTCTCTTTTCTCTCGTCTTTCAGGCACTTCCTTTTTAAGACAGGTACAGGCACCACCCCTCTGTTCTCAACGGCAACTCCTGGCTACACCATGGCATCAGGGTCAGTGTACTCCCCACCAACCAGGCCACTGCCGAGGAATACCTTGTCCCGCTCTGCCTTCAAGTTCAAGAAATCCTCCAAATACTGCTCATGGAGGTAAGACCAACGAGTGACCTAACCCTTCAAACAGCTGTAGCCTATTTGGGGCGGCTGTGGCTCAGTAGGTACCTACCCGTCAGAAGGTCAGTGGTTGAAGGTCGGTGAAGGACGTAGTTGACCGGTTCATTTAGTTTATTGCTCCAGCCACAACGAAATCTTGAATTCTTAAAATATGTCGGCATGTCGGCTCTTCAGCTGCTTTGCTAGCTGACCGTGTTAGCATGTTTGTTTAGAGCTGTCTGTAGCGTCTCCTGCGTATGGACTTGCTTGGTTTCCCATGTTTATCCGTCTCAAATGTTTAGTTCTTCAAAACAGTCCTCTAGCTGTTTTCTTTTTACGACAACCTGTCACAGAGACTCTGTGACTCTTGTCATCTACAAACCACACCAAACTAAAGAAACCGGAGTTAAATTAATGGTAACCAAAGATCATCGGAGACAGCAGGGAAGGTGAGAGAGGGGAAGCAGGGCTGTGTGGGCACCTCAGCGTGTGTGTGAACACTCACTGTTGTGAGAAGAGAAAGAACAAAGTGAGGCTTCAGTCGTTAGTAAGTTCGAAATAAATTTTAGAACTGTTTCAAAATTTTCAGCAACAAAATGTATTAACATCAATATTTCTGACAACACTAGTACAATGGGAGTTAGGGCAGGTGCATGTGTCGCCTAGGCAGTGACCTTAACTACAAACCACTGCAGGAGACCCTGATATTTGGTGATCAATTAGACAAAGTGTGACAAGTAACAACATCTGAAACAATATCTGACTTTTCACTCTCAAGAGGAGTTAAAATTAAAATGAACTGCGGTAAAATTTTTAGGGTATGGTACGGAACATTTGAAGATAAGAGGGTATACATGTTGTCTCACTGCTGAGATGCAGTCCTACATAAATTGTCAGACCAAAGGGGGCACGGTGGTCTTTCCACTTACAGTATAATCAAATAAACCTTTTTAGTCCAGTTTTATCCACTTTGTTTTTTAAGTAGAATTTGATGACTGCACTGTTGAAAATGGGACCCAGCCCTGGGGGGAGGGGGGACTCATGGCAAACAGGAAATGTATTTTGGGAAGGATGTTCAGTCTTACTGTTGAGCTGCAGACGGTCAAGGATAGCGTCAATTTGTTGCATATTTCCGTCTTTTCACATTCTTTTCTTATTTTATTTGTAAAAGGGGGATATGCTGCAGTGTTTGAATAACTGATTTAGATCTGGAGAAATGTGAATTTTGTAACGTATAAAAAAATGTTGTCGGCACATCAACAGATTTTATGTTACTTTGATTATAAGTGTGTGATATAGTCCTGTTGTCTAATGAAAGAGTTTTGATGAAAAGTGCAAACTGTGAGGCTGGAGGATGAATAATATAATATAATATAAACCAAACGGTTGGCATCTCGTTCAAACATGAAAGAACCTGGTGTGTTGTTATTCCATAAACTACATCAGTGTACGGTGCATAAAGAACCGTCAGTGGTGAAGAAATACATGTGCAGTGTTGTAAGCATTTTCCTAATGTAGGGGTTAGAAAGCTAAAATGGCATATATTGTCTCATACTTTGGAAATAGGCTAATAAACATAAATAAATGTGAAGGAAATAATACTACAAGTAAATTTCATGTAGCCATAGTAAAAATATTCCACATTAATATAGGGAAATGATAGTTCAGAAATACATTAAAATGCATTGATATTCATAAAACAATGTAAAAATTTTTGCTTGGCCAGCTGGCTAAGAGGGGTTTGGTGTAATTTTCTGTCTGGGGGCCCAAAATCCCTAGCTACGGCCCTGTTTCCATGTATGCTTCTTTTGAACCTTGTGTAGTTGTTCAACATCACAACACCAACTGCACTCACCTGCATCAGTGTCAGTGTTACGTACTGGGCCTGTATGTAGATGGTGTATAAGTGTAAGGCCAGACCGAATGAAGGAGTGAGGATGCGAGGCTTACCGAAAACCCCGGCAGTCCGAGACGTATCGAGGCTCCGACCGGCTGCTGCTCCAAAGCTCTGATTCTAACTGCGACTCCACGAGCCCAAGCTGCTGAATGGCTTCGTCTCTCTGACTCAGTGTTCAGGTTTTATTTCAAAATCTCTTCGTCAGGGTTGGGAAAAGACAGAACACGCAGTAACCAAAACCGAGGGGAGAGTCACATGACGCCAGGCCGTCAAACAACACTCAAGCCACTTTTCCTCACCCCCTGCGCTTCACAGGTGTTCCTTTTTAACTCTCCCAATGACACACACAAACCCAACCACCCTCATCCAGTTCAGCCAATCAATTAAAAGCATTTCAGGATGTGCGTGAGCAAGGGCTGTGATTGGAAAATGTACATGTTTCTCAGTCATAACAGTCAGTAACAAATGTTAAACCAGCCAATATAAAAGGAAAAGAACACTAGCTTACGTAGTAGCAGCTTGTACGAACAGACGTGTAATCTCCCAGACAGTTGGTATGTGACGGTCTCTGGCAAACTCCTAAATGAACGTGTAATTTTAGGAAACATGTGGGCCTAACTGAGATGACAGTGGTGTTTCTTTGTTGTTGTTTTTTCTTTTTTTAGCTCTATCTTATATTTATATCGTTACATTTTTGGTGTGGACTTTAACTGTGTCCTCACTCCTGATCCAGAGCGCTCAGCCTCCAGGCCAGTGTCGTTCATTCATCACAGTGTTATTCTGACCCCGGCGCGCTGGCTTTTCAACGGGAAGAACAGTTTCTTTTTTTTCTGCTGCTGAAGTGAATTTTTTTTCTTTTGTTCTTGCGTGGCTCAGGGAGGTGAAGGGACAGGACCAGACTACCTCGTCAAACACCTTTTTTATTTTTTTTTATTTTATTTTTATTATTGTTATTTGCACACACACATATATATATATATAACAAACAATAAACAATTCATATAAAATCGGAGAAAATGTGCGGGTGAGGTCGGAAGCCCAAGTGGGCTTATGGAATGACCCCACCCCTAACTACTTATGTATAGGAATATATTCTCTGATAAATAGCAATAATATAAGAAAGAAAAACAAAAAAAAAGGGAAAGTAAAGAAAATAAAAATAAAAATGGAAAAAAGAAAGAAAGAAAGAAATATATAGAAAAAAATTTGAAGGTAATAAAAAAAGAAGAAAGAACAAGAGAGAGCAAGGAGACAAAGAGAACACAGGAAACAAAATATCATGTAACAAACAATAGTCAACAACCAACTGCATATTAAACAGGAATTAATCATAACACTGTATTAATTTCATTGATAGTTTCTTCTTAAATGTTGCTAAGGAGGAGGCACTTTCGGCCAGTTTATGATGTTCATTCCACAGTTTACTCCCTCTGTATTTAATCGTGTGTTGTCCTCTGTTTGAGTGACAGCGTGGGTAGTGTAGGTGCTCTGCCTGTCTAGTTTTGTATGAGTGGAAACTGGAATTGGTGCGAAAGCAGAACTGAAAATGTTTTGGTAACTTATGGCTTTGTTTGATTACCTTGTAAGTAAATGTACAAATTTGTGAAACGTTAATGTCGAAAATAGTTAAAATCTTCAAATTGGCAAATAGTGGAAGGGACGGAGCCCTAGAGGTTGAATTTGTAGCATATCTAACAAAACGTTTTAGGGGTAAGTGAATTTTGTGAAGGTTTGTGTGGTAGGTATTTGCCCAAACAAGGTTACAGCAAATTAAATGTGGATATATTAGGCTGTAGTATAGTATATGAATACTGGATCTACTGAGGAATGAACTAATTTTTTTAATAATTTCCGGCGACTTGGACACCTTCTTAGCAACATAGTCAATATGCTCTTTCCAGCTACATCTTTCATCAACCATGACTCCCAGA
>JAPQLA010000019.1:28317068-28327865 GCA_029822935.1 Naso vlamingii
ATTTAAAACAGCAGTCCGACTTTGTAACATCATTTGTAGGTTAAAAGAGACAGAAAAGCAGAATATGTCCCCTTTAATCTGCAACGGACAAGATTAAACCACATGTACTGTTTTAAAGTTATCAGTAAAAAAAATGTAAAAAGACAGAGAGAGATCCTGAAGGGTGGTCCTTTGTGGTAGTGACTCATGGGAGCTGATACATAGAGCATAGTACGTCATGAGTGGAGGCTCCACAGACCACAGTCAGACTGATCAGCAACGGCACATTTTCAATCTTTCTCAGGAGTGACATCAGCAGCGTGTTACCAGAAAGTTAAAATCCAATAGTACAGATCCTTTTTTTTCAGCTTGATTTAGTTTTGTCCCTGCGTCGAGTCTAGCAGAGAGAGACGGTAAGACACAGAACAGACAAAAGAAGGAGATCTACAAGAAGTGACACACTAAATAAAGAAACTTAACGAATACAACCGTAAATTCTCTCCATTTCTAAATAGTTGACTGTTTCAAGTGGTCAGAAAGTGCCAAGTTTTTATGACAAAGTGCTCCGATCAGATGTGACTTGCTGCCTTAATATCCTCAGTAGAAGTGACTAAGCGGTTACGTCAGCAGACTGTAAACAAAGCTGGGAAAGGACTCCTCTCCGTCCTTTAACATTTTGTTTTCAGTGGTTCTTGGTTTGACTCGATCTTAGCAGCGCTCATTAAGGATTCAGAGCTTAGTGTGCAGCTCTGAACCGTTTCGAAACTCAGACAAATTGTCTGCACCTCTGACCTGGAAGAAGTTATTCATGCCTGCATATCGTCCCGCCTCGACCCGTGTAATTCATGATGTTTCTGTATTCCTCAGTCTCATTTCCTGTCTCCAGCTTATACAAACTTAGCTGCCAGAATCCTCACACACACCAGAAAAAAGGGAACACATTTCTCCCACTCTCACTTTCTTCACTGACTCCCAGTTACAGAGGGTTACACACACGGCCAGAAACTTAAGGTCATCAAACACAAAACTTCTGTTTGTCCCAAAATCCATCGAAGCGTTACGGCGATGGGTCTTCTTCTGTCTCTGCTCTGAAACTGTGGATCTCTCTCCCTCTGGCCGTCTGCTTCTCCCCCCGACAGAAAACTCTCAGAAACGTCTCACACTCTGCGCTGCGGCACGTAACTGTTCAGGATTTAACTCCGTCAATCCACAGCTGTGGTTTCTGCCTGTGCCCTCTTTTGTTATAATTGTTGTTTTCTGTCTGCTTCTCTCCTCTGTGTTGTTTATTTGTTCCGTTGTGTTTTTTGTGTGTAGTGTACAGCACTGTGGATCAACCTCGTTGTGTGTAAAGTGCTGTTCCTATAAAGTTGATTTGATTTAATTGTAATTCAGCAAATTCCATTATTTGTGTACAAATAGACAGCTTTTCATTTTTCATGCCATTGAGCATTGTATCTGTGTGTGTGTGTGCGCGTGTGTGTGCGTGTGTGCGTGCACGCAGACGGGATGTCCTGGACGAGTTGGTGACCCTCCATAACTTCAGTAACCAGTTCCTGCCCAATGCTCTGCGGGATTTCTTCAGACACATCCATGCTCCGGAGGAGAGGGGCGAGTATCTGGAGACCCTCATCACCAAGTTCAGCCAGCGGTTTTGTACGTGTAACCCCGCTCTGGTCCGAGAGCTGGGCCTCAGTCCTGGTTAGTGCTGACATGTACACGTCCATACAGAGCACGGCGTGACAGTCGCACTTCTGTCCATGTCCAAAACAATGACTGTGAGTCAGACAGTCAGCATCAGACGATGTTACCGGAATCAAAGTGTCAATAAAAAAACATCCAAAGGGGACAAGAGGAGGAGGTTCTTTGTTTTTATTTAATGGTCATATTTATGAAAATAGATATCAAACAGTTAGGGGGAAAAAAACTTTCTGTAAGAAACGAGACATTTTTTGGCATTTCTTACTTGCTGTTACTTGCACAGTGTACCTGTTGAAAGCAGAAATCATCTGATGGTGCAGAAATGGTGGCGACCACTGCGCGCAGTGACCTGAAGGTGATGATTGGCCAAAATGACGTGACCTCGGTGTAACGGTTGTGTGTGCTCTGTCTGCAGACGCCGTGTACGTGCTGTGCTACAGTCTGATCCTGCTGTCCATCGACCTGACCAGCCCTCATGTCAAAAACAAAATGTCCAAGAGGGAATTCATCAGGAACACTCGCCGTGCTGCACATAATGTCTCGGATGACTTCGTAGGCCACCTCTACGACAACATTTACCTGATTGGTCATGTGGCTGCATAGCTCCACCCACCACCTGTCCAGTAGAAATCCTCATAGTGCACTGAATGGAAACTGGTTTGGTTTCTGTCTGGAAAGAATGGATCACTGTCGGAATGTACTTTCATGTCCTTCAAGAAATAAAAACAACAAAATAAAGTCAATCTTACAATGAAGATTAGCAAAACAAAAAAAATCACCTTTGCACTGTGCAATCAAATATTGGTGACATTAGTTTTTAATCAGCGTTGTGAAAAATGTGAAACGTGAAGTTCTGAAACGGAACCATGAAGACGAGCCCTGACACGGCACTGATGGATGAGTACTGCTGATGGGTGAAGGACGGCGAGGGGGACAAACACTGTCCTCTAACCCTGGGAGAGGGGACGTCCCCTGTTGGACAGGACTCTGTCATGCTCACGTAGGAAAAACAACACTGGGCTTTTCTTCTAGAAGAGACTCGGGGCTGCTCACAGGTCCTTCACTAGTATCTCTTGTAGCATTTACCGATAATAATGGTGCACGGCAGATGTTCTGCAAACCGGCTGACATGAAGCACTGTTCAGAGACAATGTCCGAGAGTGAGGATTCAACTATGACTCGTTCTACTGATGAGTTTGTTTCCTAGTTTTGAGTAAAACCAGCAGGAGAACAGCACACTGTCATATTGTCGTCCTACACCTCTGAGTTTTTCTCTCACCTTTGTGAGTCTGATTGCCGAACTGTTACAGCAGAAGGTTTCAGATAACGAACGTCAATGGAGGTTTGTGCCTGTTAGTTATGATCATTAGCATAATCAGCAACAATACGACAGGGTTTGCCGTTCCACCAAGGCTGTCACAGGAAGGTGAGGTGGGAGAATATTTCACCTGCAGCAGGTGAAGTGTGTTTGAATCGGCTGTGGTTTGGAAGGTCGTGTGGGTCGTACTCTTTAGTGTGCATGTCAGATTCTGAGGCCCCGATGGTTCCTGGTCAGTATGAAGGCTTCTCTTACTACTGAATGAATCTGTGTGTCATGACAGAGATAGCAGCCTGTAGAAACATGGGTGGAAAAGAACCTTGTTAGTACAACTAATTAAACATTTCCTAGAGTCATGGAGCCAGTTTCTCTTTTCAGCAGAACCTGTCTGGCTCCGGAACTTAACATGAATGTAACTGCTTCAGTAATTTCAGAAAGACATAAGAGGTTCTGTAGAATCTGCCGCTCTTCAGCTGATACTTCAGGCATGTCCGCGGGTGCGTAAAATTCCGACATTTTAATCTTACTTGGGTCTGACATGAGCACGCCTGTGCACTTACAGACCAGAACTGTCTGATTTGAAGCAGTCCTTCAGTTGATGTGCGAGATGCGGTTCCTCTGTAATGAAGCAGCAGATGTTCAGTCTCTTGTTGTCAAAAGATCAAGCTCTAAAGTTTCAGCCTGCCTTTGTGAGGATCAAGGAGCCGATCAACTTGTTTTCAAAGAAGATTTCAAGGACTGGTGAATGCCACAGATGTGAAATAATTTTACGTACAAATTATAAAACTGCATCAGTTGAAATCAGTTGCTTTGGGATAGATTTAATGGTCACACAGGTAAAAGCAAAGTGAGATGGAGTTTTGTTTCCAGTGGAATTAACAAGCTAATTTTTGTTCAAGCTTTTGTCCTCATGATGAAAGGTCAAATGTATTAGAACAGCTTCTTCATGGACGTGGGAACCGTTGGATACAGGTGGGATAAGGCCTGCCCCCTGTTTGATATGTCAGAAAGTCTGTCCACTCTGTGGTCTTTTCGGAGTGCTATCTGTCAAATCCAGTGTGCTTGCTCATTGAGAGAATGCTTCAATCAGTGAGACTCCACAGCACGTCTCTTCCTGCTCTGACAAAAGCCCGAGAGGTCCGGCAGTGAGATCAAAGTATCAACCACACATCAAACTGCATCCGAACACAGAAAAGCTCTGTTGAAGTTTTAACAGTACCCTAGTAACTGTCCCACCCATTGTCTTTAATGCCTCCCAAGCCCATGTCTTTTTATTCACATCATCAGGAAAACGTCTAATTGCACTGATTTTGAGGTTTTGTGCTTCTTGTTTTGGAGGACAGTTTCTTCCTTATCCGTCTGCTTTATAAAGAAAAACATCAATAGGTATAGTGAAGGTGTCGATTCTGGCATAATCATCAAGGACCTAGCTTCAGTCAAAAGCAGAGGAAGATGACACGGTGATGAAAAATTCAGGATTTTCATCTGGTCTTTCATTTTGGCTCTTGAATTGTCACGGAAGGACAAAAGGGATTTTGTTTTGAAAATAAAACTGCTGTAATGTTTTTGCTCAGTGTATTTTGAATTTATTTCCCACCAGTTATCACAAGTTTAGCTTTACTGCATGTAGTCATGCTTAATTCCTGGGGTAACAAAAAAATGTGTCTGAGCTCATTTTAATTGAGTGTTGTGGCTTTAGGTCAGTTATCTGGTGGCAACCCTGCTGTGGGGAGGATCAGGCTGATTTCATACATCAGCCTGATCACAGTTCAGTAAGAGTAAAAACCAGTCTAAAGAAATGTCAGTGTACAAAAAATAAAGCAAAGACATACTGATGAGTTCACAGTGATGCTTTTCAGACGTACATGCAGCCTCACTGTCACTGTGTGCTAGAGGCAGTTAGCATGTTGCTGCAGCTAACAGTCAACACAATGCTCACTCCAAAGGAAGAGAGAGGATGACACAGTGATGTACTTTATTCATTTTAATCGAGTTTAAATCATAAACTAGATCATTTATAAATTCTTTGTTTTGTTTTCTGTCCAAGTAAATTCTGTTTAAGAGAGCCTCTTTATTAGATTGTAAATCTGACCATAACAAATTTATGAACATTGTCTTCAATATAAATGGCAGACCATGCACGCTAGTCAAAACTATGCTTGTAGTTATGACAGTTATCATCATCATCATCATCATCAACCGCTTTTTCAAGGTTGGCAGCAGTTTCATCAGCACAGCTTGGGCAACTCCAGAGAAGACCCCTTTGCCAACCCCTATCCAAAGTTTGGTTCCTGAGCTGTGCGTGCAAGTGAGCCCCACCTCCCGCACAAGCTCCAGCTCCTCCCCCTTCCCCAGCAAGGTGGCGTTTTGGTTCCTGGTTTCTGTGCCTGACTGCAGACACAGGGTCACTCTGCTTTTTCCTTGATTCTTCATGGGGTCTTCTGGAACCATGCTTGAGTCTGGCCCCTCACCGGAAGCCAGTTTGACTCAGAAGACCCGACCAAGAGCACAAGGCTCCAGACAACACAGGCACGTAAGCTGGAAACCTCTCCACCTTGACAGGAAGATGGTTCCCCAGGACAGGTTATGAAAATTACTTAGTAATTAAAAAATAAGTTTACCTTCTTTTAGTGCTTTTTTTCTACATGGCTGTAAGACTTAATAACTTCCTGTCCTAAAAATTGAGCATTTGCCAAAAATTAATTCACTACAGAAAATTCTTAGAATCAAATGTTAAATTCATATGAAAATGACACGTGTTTAACTCACCATTAAACCCCCAAGTTGCTTTTAAAAAAAACAAAACATTTCTGTGCTTTGTCACGGTTGTGCCATTTTCATCTACAAGGTAAAAAAAAAAAAAGTCAGAACTCTGAGTATAGTTGACCGTTTTTTACATGACTCTGTTACAATGTATATACAAAGGCTATAAGAATGTGCACTACAGAGTGTTAAATATTCCTTTTTTTCAGCGCAACCTAGGCAATATGATGAAATTAATTTTTTTTAGTTTTAAGCCACCAAATAATGACACCTGAGCAAAAAATGTTCAAAATATTTAAAATTGGATTGACTTACAAAAAAAAATTGCTAACACTTTCTATGAAGCCTGTCTCTATACAGCACTATATGCACATTATGAACATACATAACACATTATAACACATTATGAACACACTGTAATGCGTGACATGTGGTTATGGTCAGGGTTAAACCTAACCTTGCTTATAACTATGATTATACAGCACTTTGTGTGCATTATAAGTATGTTCATAATACACTATAGATGGATGCTTTAAAGTGTAAAAAAAAAAAATATATATATATAGAGAGTACTGTGCAAAAGTTTTAGGCAGGTGTGAAAAAATGCTGTAAATAAGATCGCTTTCAAAAATATGTGTTAATAGTTTATTTTTATCAGTTAAGATGCAAAGTGAATGAAAAAAAGAGAAATTTAAATCAAATCAATATTTGGTGTGACCACCCTTTGCCTCCAAAACAGCATCAATTCTTCTAGGTATACTTGCAGACAGTTTTTGAAGAAACTCGGCAGAGAGGTTGTTTCAAACATCTTGGAGAACTAACCACAGGTCCTCTGTGGATGTAGGCTGCCTCAAATCCTTCTATCTCTTCATGGAATCCCAGACAGACTCGATGATGTTGAGATCAGGGCTCTGTGGGGGCCATACCATCACTTCCAGGACTTCTTGTTCTTCCTTACACTGAAGATAGTTCTTAATGACATTGGTTGTGTGTTTGGGTTTGTTGTCCTACTGCAGAATAAATTTAGAGCCAATCAGACGCCTCCCTGATGGTATTGCATGATGGATAAGAATCTCTCTGTATTTCGCAGCATTGAGGACACTGTTAATCCTGATCGAATCTCCAACTCCATTTGCAGAAATAGAGCACCAAACTTGAAAGGAGCCTCCACCATGCTTCACTGTAGCCTGTAGACACTCATTACTGTATGGCTCTCCAGCCTGTCGGTGAACAACCTGCCTTCTGCTACAGCCAAATATTTCAGATTTTGACTCATCAGTCCAGAGCACCTGCTGCCATTTTTCTGCACCGCAGTTCCTATGTCTTCGTGCATAGTTGGCCTTGTTTCCATGTCGGAGGTATAGCTTTTTGGCCGCAATTCTTCCATGAAGACCACGTCTGGCCAGACTTCTCCGAACAGTAGATGGGTGTACCTGGGTCCCGCTGGTTTCTGGCAGCGGGACCCAGAAAATAAAATTTAGATTTTTGAAAGCATTCTTACTTTACAGCATTTCTTCATACCTGCCTAAAACTTTTGCACAGTACTGTTTATCAAATGTATTAGTACATAATTAAAAACAATATTGATTCCTTGAAGCATAAAGTGGACTCAAACTATAAGTAACTTTACTTATGTAGCACTTTTCTTAACAAGGTTTGGAAGTGTTTTCCAAAAGAAATAAAAATCAGACATGGTAGGTAGGATCAAATTAAGAACAAAAGTGAGATGTAACAACAATAACGGGAATAAGATCAAATGCAAATGTATAAAAACAGTATATATAAATACGAACAGGAACAAGTATTAAACATTTCCAATACTGTGTACACACAGAAACATTTAAAGCAGTTACAGACTTTGTGTGTCTGTCACTGACCGTAACCTGAGAGGTCGGGCTGGCAGCGTACAGGTATCAGACCGTTATCCAGATATGAGACTACGTGTCATCTGAGATATATCGTTGTATGTGATGTGGAATAACTGTGTTTGTTCCTGATTTTAAAGGCTGCGTTACAGTAAAGTGATGAAATTTTCTCAACTTATCAGACAGTTTGACTTGTTTTAATTCTTGCTGTGGTGGTGATTTAACAAAAGGGTCTTCAAATGACATATTTCACTTAAAAAGAGCCACTGATGCACCAGTTGGTTGGAATGTACTCAGGCAATCGAGTTCAATGTCCAGGCGAGATCCATGTTTAAGATGATTTATTTTCCATTATTCCCAGTCAAAAGCAAACATACATGATTGTCATGCTGCCTCTCTCTTGCTCTGGTAAAAAACCGTGTCCCTTCCTGGTGCATGACCTGACACTCCCCCACCTACTACCTTTATCTGTTCTTGCCTGCTCTGGTGCTAGTGCCCACCAGTGTTAACAAACAAAAATACAAATAAACTAACTAACAAGGCAAACATAATAATAACAATAATCAAATTAACTAAAGAGCTCCAACATTACAGCCCCTAATTGTGTAAAATGTAAACACAATTACAAATACATTTCAATGGAGCTATGAATGAACAGTCTTCTTGTGGCGTATCTCTCCTTTTCCCTTTCCTCTTCTTTGTTGTTTCTGGGAAAAGGAGGCGTTAAGTTTGGTTCTTATCCTTTTCATCTATTGCCTTTAGAAGTAAACAGACCTTTGTGACGGGTCTTTCCAGTATGCTGTGTTTTGTTTGCAGCCGTACAGTGCACTAGGCCTTTAGCATCTGGTTTAGCCTCCAAAACTTTGCCCATCATCCAAGAACTTCTGGGAGCTGTAGGATCTGCAATAATGACAATGTCTCCAGGTTTGAGGCTTCTTTTGGCTCTGGACCATTTTTGTCTCTCTTGCATCACAGTTAAGTACTCAGAGATCCACCGCTTCCAAAAGAGGTCTGCTGTATACTGCACCTGCCTCCATCTCTGTCTGATGTAGAGATCTCTTTGTTCGAAGAGTCCAAGAGGTAAGACTGGTTTTCCCTTTAAGAGAAAGATGTGATTGGGTGTCAGAGTCTCCCAAGTCATCTGTCTCATCTGAAACTTAAGTGATAGGTCTGCTGTTCAGAATGGTTTCTGTTTCACAGAGGACAGTTTGCAAGCCTTCATCCTCGAGTGACTGCTGGTTGAGAACAGAGCTGAGCACACTCCTCACTGAGAGGATCAGGTGCTCCCTTACTCCACCATGATGGGACTCTACTGGAGGATTAAAGTGCCAGGTCACTCCATCTTGTATGAGGGCACCTTGGATCTTGTTGTGGTTCAAGGCGGCCAAAGATTCCTTCATTTCTCTGTTGGCTCCAACAAAGTTAGTACCATTATCAGATCTTATGCTTGATACCTGTCCTCTTCTGCAGATGAATCTCCGTATAGCGTTTATACAGGAGTCTGTATCTAGGGTGTATGCCATTTCCAGATGCACAGCTCTACTGGTGAAGCAAGTAAAGATGATTCCATACCTTTTGCGAATATTTCTTCCTCTTTTAACACTGATAGGACCAAAGTAGTCTACCCCCACGTTGGTGAATGGTGCCTCATCAGGTAAGGCTCTTTCCTTTAGTAAGTTTGCCATCTTTTGTTCAGTCATTTTTCCTCTGTGACATCTGCATGTGACACATTTAGGTATAACCTCTCTTGCAGCAGAGTTGGCATTTGTTATCCAGTATTTTTTCCGGAGACAGCACAGCATGTGTTTTCTTCCGCCATGTCTAAGCTGTTGATGGATGTGGTATAGAATAAGTGTGGAAACATGTAAGTCCTTTAACAGGATAACAGGAAGTTTAGTTTCCTCCGGCATAGCTGCTCTATTGAGACGACCACCCACTCTCAATATACCCTTTTCCCATACTGGATCAAGTTTGTATAGTTGACTGTCTTTCTTGACATTATTGCCGGCTTTCAGTAGAACAATTTCATCTTTGAACCTCTGACATTGCATACTGAATAACTGAATAACTGCCTGTTTTGCCTTGGCATAATCTTCTGGACACAAACATTGTTTACCGATTGTTGTTTTGAAGTTATTTATTCTATTCTCCACTGTTGTCCTTTGTTTTTCTGGATAATTTTCATTGATGCAGATTTCCTTCCTTTTATTTCTCAGTAGTTTAAGCAGTTTCTTCAGTCTCAAAAACCAGGCTACACTCGTTTTCGGTTTCATCCAAGATGAGAAGTAGTTCATCAGATAATCAGTGTAATTTTCTGTGTTCTTGGAGATGAAGTTGACTGCCAGGTCTGGTTTGACCTCTGGGTCATCAGAAGAGATCTCAGCGAGATCCAAGTCAGATTTTGGCCATTCTTCTTCACCTTAGACGCAAACTCTGGTCCATTAATCCACCTTTTGTTTGTCAGGAAATCATCCACCTTCAGTCCTCTGGATGCTTCATCAGCAAGATTCTCCTTTGAACCAATATATTTCCACTGCTGAACATCAGTTGCTTCTCTAATGACAGCTGTTCTGTTTGCAATGAAGGTGTGAAAACGCTTGGTTTCGTTGCTGATGTACTTCAGGACCGATGTACTGTCCGTCCAAAAGGTTGATCTTTGCAGGTTAAGTTGCAACTCTCTCTGTAGCATTCTATCAACTCGGACAGCGAGAACAGCAGCTGTAAGCTCCATCCGGGGAATTGTGGTTTGTTTTAGTGGTGCAACTCTGGCCTTTCCAAGTAGGAATGTAACATGCAGCTTTTTGTCACTGTTCTCCAATCTCGGAAAAGTCACAGTACCATATCCCTCTTGACTTGTGCCAGAAAAATGGTATAGCTGTGCACTGATGGGTTTTCCAAAGTCCTTTGGTTTGAAGCAACGATCCACTTTAAACTCTATCTTCTTGGGACCCTTTAGCCACTCGAACTACTGTTGAGAGGAGGGCTGTGGGATATTCTAGTCCCATCCATAATTCCTCTTACACAATTCCTGGAGCAATAACTTAGCTGACAACGTGATGGCGGCTGAAAACCACGTTTCTTTGTTAGAGAGGAACAAAGAAAACATGGTGGAGCTCAGACCATGTGCTTGTAATTTCACACGTTGGTGTGAAATGAGTCAAGCTAAAGGTTGTG
>JAPQLA010000019.1:28332413-28343255 GCA_029822935.1 Naso vlamingii
ACGAATGAAAGTGCTTAGGTTACAAGTGAAAGTCCTTAAGTCACAGATGAAACTTTGAGAGCGATCACCTGATTTTACCTGATATTAGTGGTGTCCAGAAGCTGATTCTTGTGCTGCTGCTCGCTGGCTGCTCGCTCACTGCTGCTGCTCACTCACTGCTTCAATAAACTTACAAACATTTGGAAAGCTGACAGAGCAAACTTAAAATGTGAAATGACAGTCTGAAAAATGTGAGTAAATAAAGCGGCATTTTCAATGCAGCTCCAATGGAAATACTCAAACTGAATGGATTTATAAAAATAAAATTGTAAATGGCAAGAAAAAAAGGACAAGGGGAACATGAAGTGTAAAACTTTAAATGAGGACTAGTTTAGCTTGAATGGAAATTTGTTATTTTTTAAATAATGGGTAAATAATGAGTAATGAATAATCATGATAATGAACAAATCAGTCGAATATTCAATGTTTTTTGTCTGCTTCAGGATGCATAACTTGACTTTTTAGAGACAGATAAGATATTACTGCAGTAGAAATGTTGATTTTTTAAAAAACGAAACCACTTAGTTCCTAATTTAAGAGACCTTTCTTATTTACTCGTTTGTACATAATGCAACATGGCAAGAAGAAAATGATAATACATAGTCTCAAAAAAGTGGAAATGAAAAGTCGAGGGCGGGGGCACACGCCAATATTCTTTCAGAGAGCCCAGAATTCCAAGCAAAGGCCCTGACTGATACTACTGTGAAGAGGGGACAAAAGAGAATTATCTTTTTTACAGATTCACTCCTGTCATTCTTTGTAATTTTTTTAAATCAATTTTAAATTAAAAAGCTTAAGCTTTACTTAATCTGCTTGGTTTTCACAGGTCCACAGTGAAAGAAAGAAACAGTCTGAACAGCATTATTAAAATGTGTTCCACAGATCCAAACTCTGTTAGCAAACAACAAATGCTTCCTTTTTCTGGACATCTTCATCTGCAATTGAATTTTCTCAGTTGCCATGACGGCATGGTTGTGTTTCACCTGCTTGTAAAGTGAATTACTGGTTGTTAATTGTTCATTTCACCTGCAATTTGACGACTACATGCTTCATAACTTTTTTCTTTCACTACTGTCAGTGTTAGTGATTGTTTTTATCTTTTTTTTGTGTTCATCAAATATATTTATTAATATTATTTTAATAGATTCTAATTCACATTTCACATCAAATTCATAATCCTTAGATCTCTTGGATTATTTACTGATTTTGTTTGTTGCTGTGTTTTGTGTACCACAAGCAGCTTCAAACAAACTGGTCATAGTGGGATTGATAAAGTCGTTTGTATCGGATTATACTGGTACCCATATAGCGAGCGTCAGTAAAATTGATGAGGTAAGGTGCCTGGCCAAGGACCACTAACAGAAAATAGCCATCCCAGCCGCAGTCTGCTGACTCCGACAGACGTCAGGCAAATGATGCAGAGTCACACTTGACCCTTGAATCTTTTTACCTTGTAAGCAAAATACATATTACAAGTCATTGTCAAATTTTATGGAGGAGCAGTTTAAAGCATCCTGAGTGGAAACATCATGAGCTGGCATGGTGTGAGCAAGGCCCAGTACAGGAGGGGAATAATCTATCGAGTATCACTAATACGAAGGATACTAAAAGGACGATGCTCTTCCCAGCCAAAGCCTGTGAACCCTGCAGGGCAAGTATACAGAGGTATCTGTGTCTGCCATACCGCCAAACTACAGAACATCTTCTTCACCCGGGCAGAAAGACTCCCCAGCTCAGCCTCTGAATACAATTGTTTTGGTCCTGTTACTGATTTCTTGGGTAAGAATTGGATTTATTTGATTTAGACAAGACATTTGTTTTCCAGAAGTCTCATACTCGTGCTTTGATCATCTGTCTGTCTGTCCACATGGAAGGTGAAGTTAAAGTTCTGTAATAAACTGATAGAAGACAAGGTCATATATAGTGAGTGTGTGTCTTTTTGTGTCTGCAGGCTACACACTAATGAGCATTAACAAAGAGAAATGATCCTTTCAGCTTTAAGTGCTCTGTATGGGCTTTACAAAGACACACACACTTGACATGTACATCCTCAGTGTGTGAATGGCTTCTCAGAGACATTTTGGGCCTTTTTTTGAAATGAAAGACTTGGACACTAATCACTGTGGCAGTACTGCCACATGGCACAATAGGCTACAGTGTGTGCATGAGTGAGTGTGTGATGGTGGTCTGGCAATTCTTAAATGGCTTAATCAAGTAAGCAACAACATGCCCGAGGCCATGTTAGAGACAGGACACACACACAGTCAAAGAAGTCACAGAAGCTAGGCTAAAGATAGTTTCCATTCGAGTGGTTGTCACTGAAGTGGAGGGAACCACAGGGTCAAACAGAGTTAACCTCATTGGCTACTTTCTTATTTACTTAATGCAACTTTTTCATTATCATCTGTTTTATCACAGTTAAAATACTGAGATAACAACTACATTTACACAGTGGAGTTCGTGTGAAGTTTTTATATGGCCTGTAAACTATTGTACTTATTGTTTTTTTTTCTTTTTTTCTTTTTTTTATGCACCCTTTTTGGATTGGAGACGGGAACAGGATGGTTTGTTACAGCTATGACTTTTAGCTTTTTAAGCTTCTCAGTCCAGCTGAATCAGATGATGAATGATACTGAATGAAAAGACTTTGTACTCTTGGTAGTATGTGCCTCATGTTGTCTGGTGTAGCATAGTTGTAGCATATGTTGCTAATGCTGAATATTAACGAATTTTAGTAAAATAAGAAGGTATTGTTAGGTCATTGACTTTAGGACTTTTTTTAATATGCACTATCGTTTATTGGGATTACCAGTATTGCATAATTGTAATGGCAACAGTGGCTCACACTAACAACACAGTGTTGGGGAGTCCTAATATGCTCTTAGAAATTGGCTGTTTTAGTCATAATTTTGTCTTGCTATTTCATCACAAATATAAATTTTTTTTTTGTCAAACTGGTACAGATACCCAGTCACAGCAATGTTTTAATGTGTTTTTTTTGTAAAGACTTGACAGTCAGTACAACATACCCACAGGATGTAAAAACAGTTATGTTTTTACTCGTCTTTATTTGATATCTCTTTTACCAGCAGCATGCTACTGACACACACAGCGCTGTGAGGTCATGAGGAGACATTAGCAGCACTGGTGCTGTCCTGAGCCACAAGGCCAGACTGTTAATTACATTGGCCTTAAGATGAGTCAGTACAATACACACAGAAACCCATACAGTAGCCCTATACAGCAGTTTAAAATTGCTAATGAGATTGAGATAATGACTGAACTTCAAACATGAAATATGACTCAGTGGATGGGACCACCAAGGGAGGGACATAAAAGTCAAAGCAAGAAAGAAAGAAAGAAAGAAAGGCGGAAGGATAAAGAGGCAGTCAAATATACAGACATACAGGGCGGTCCATGTACAGTGCAGGCAGATATGTTATACTTCTTGTGTAATTGTAGGGCTATACTATCAACTTTAGGAGCTTTTTTATTTTTCTGACAAGCTCGGGTTTGTCTGCTGAAAGCATAAGTATTGGAACGTACTGTCTTTGACCAGCTTTGCATTCATTGCAATGAAAGATATTGCTTAGTGAAAATTGTTTTCCTACAACATGAGACTAATGGGCAATGGTTACTTCAGTGGGCATTCGGGATTTTCCAAAATCTAAAGAAATTAGACTCCGTGTCTTCAGATGGACTTCGTGTCAGTCACCCAGATCAGCATTGCTGCACTTTGTAACTTGGGTGAGTAGGATCTCTGCATGACGCTTAATGGCACTATACGACACATACCAACAACTTTCGCTGATTTGCTGAAACTGTGTAACTGTGGCTTACTATTAGCCTCATTCATAGGGGTCGTCATCGTAATTCCAAAATGAGGCTTGGTTGGGCGGGCTCAGCAGAGACGTTACAAAGCAAAGCGACAACAGCGGAGGCATCACTTCATCCACACGTGACAGAATTTAGAATCGACTGGAAAATGCTGGACTGTCTTACTCCGACAGGACTCCCTCCTCTTGTTAGAATTACACTCAGGGCTGCAGCTGTCAGATGACATCCTTGAAGGTGAAGTGATGCCTCGAAGGTGAATAGCTGGTGGGTAGTTCTGTCACAGAGCACAGAGGGAGTGTTTGTGTTTACACCACTATCATAGAAGATATGAACTGAACCTCTGTGCTTCTACCGAACATCTTGTGAGGATCTCTCCAGTTTGTATTGATCACCTGTGTTTCTCCTCCAGTGCCTCCTGTGAAGATCTTCTGAACCAGCCACACCGCCTGGCCTCTCAGTTCTCACCAGCCTCCCAGCCTTGCCAGATCAGCAGCACCATCAATATGATAATCAGAAATTAGGTAGTTTATTAATACAGATGACAGAGATTGGATGGTTGAGAGTCCTCATTTGATGCTCATATTTAGTTGTAATTTGGCACTGGTGGTTTTAATTTTTATTTGATTTTTATGATTTCTTTTTGGTTGATTTTTGATATAAATAATTTAGACGGTCGGGGGATGGACACTGTTTCTGTGGGGTTTTGGGTGGGTAACTGCTCTAAAGGAAGCACAGTGAGGCGTGTAAGACTGCAACTCTGCATCCTGGTCTCAACTCTGGGTTAGGGTCAGGGGATGCTAACCTCCTATTAAACATTTTTAATGCTTTTGGCCCTGCACAGAAAGAAGCACTGTATACATAGATTACTGAGGCCTTTGCAGCATATCTGTGTAAAGTACCACAGGGTGACCGCAGCTCAGCAGATAGAGCAGGCTATCTACTCCTCAGAGGGTTGGTGGTTTGAAACCCTGACTCCGCTGATCTGCATGTCGAAGCCGAAAATGCTCCCAATGGTTGTTCCATCAGTAAGTGTGTGTGAGCATGTGTTTGTGTGTGTGTGTGTGGGGGAGAGGGAGAGAGGGAGAGGGAGAGAGAGAGAGAGAGAGAGAGAGAGAGTTCATGATGAACAGGTTGTCTCTTTGTAGAGAAGACACCTGGCATTAGTTTGTGAATGGGTGAAGGCTGACTTTATATTTCATCACATTTACAGCTAATGTTCAGTATGGCATCTTGACTGGCTGAGTCACTGCTCTGTATTGATGAGTGGGGAAGTCAGTGGAGCGTATTTGTTTTCTCTACCTTAAGAATGTGTAACATCTTTTCATAGATACTGTATTCTGTGAACAATATATTATAGAGGGCACATACCCTACTCAGGAGAAACTGCTGCCACAGAGACAGCGCCATGTAAGTAAGCCTTATCTGTTAGTATTCAGCTAAAATTCTTTTTAGACTATTAAATCAAATATCGGGAACAGCTTCTTTAAAATATTTCAGTTTCAAAATCTGAAGTCTTGAGTGTAAGTATACTGTGTAAAGGCAGTAGAAGTAATGCTACCCAAGAGAGAGAGGAAGAGAAGAGCAGTGATAAGTAACTGGTGTGAACTGCAGCCATAAATTAGAGCGTCAGACTGTTTATTGAAAAGACTGCTGCTGGAACGAGAATTATAAACACTGTGTCTGTACTGTGTGTCGACCACAAGGAACCAATCTATTCTAATCCGCTCTGCTCTCTTCCCCTCCATAGCCAGGCATTATAAGTGGTATGATTTTACAATAAACAAGCGTTTGAAATGGAAAGCTTAAACTCTTGTTTTCTGGCTTTAACCCCACATAAAGCCATGACCTGCTTCTACATAAAACCAGTGCTCCTCTAAAGACACACACTCTTGCTTACCCCGACTCCTTTTTCTAGATCTACATTTTTATTTGGAGAAGATAATTCTGTCGCTAATTTTCAGTTGTTCAGCGTTGTCCTTCACTGTTTGGAAGCCATGATATTTTTATTTCCCCTTAATAGTTCATATATATTTATTTTAAGATCCAAGTGATAATAATAAGTTATTGAAGGTTTTTTAGTTTATTTGGTAAAACATTTTAAAAAGGTTTTGCAGCTGATACATTGATTTTGTATAGAAATACTTGCACACTCAAGCACAGAGCCAACACTGCTAGTATCTGTTCTTCCAGGTAAAATATTATCAGTATATACTTGCGCCCTTGATAGTGATTAAAAACTCAAGTTAACCAGATAATATCTGCTAATAAAAACAGAACGAGACCCTAATGTTTAATGCTTGCAGAGCAGATATGCTTGTGAATCTCTGTTCAAATGGGAATGAGCATGTCAGAACATTTTTGGTTTTTTTACCAGCAAACATACACTTTTCAGCATTTGAGTTTGAATTTGGAAAGGGAAAAAAATGTTCATTACAGGTAAGAGCAACAGGTAACATAATTGCAAGTGTCCCTGGCATTACCTTTAGCCATGGCTAGTTCCAAATCCACAAAACCAGCCTCAATGTAAAGAAAATCTGAAATAATTGGATGAGAGTCTACAGCTGAGGGAACCTGGTCAGAGCTGGCAGATGCTATGCTATGACTGGCCAGTTAGCGTTAGCTTGACTGGTGCTCCTGTGGTTGAAACAATAACATGCAGTGCTGGCGAAAATGGACAAGAGTTTGTTAAGTCTTCTGGGTTCGATTTTTCCACAACTCTCATCAAAACAGACAACTCTCATTAGATTTCAGAGTTTTTCATAAGCAGAAGCACACTGTATGTCGGACTTTTCATGTTTAAAATCAAAACAGCAAAATAATCTCAAAAGTACTTATAGTATTAGGACAGATTATAAAGATTAGTTATCAGGGGGATATTTGGGTAAAACTGTCTATGATGCCCGGCATGGCAGCACAGCAAGCTCGGTCAGGCAAACAGACAAATGCCCCCCTTCCCTGCTTGTGTGGGCAATGCTCACCCCAAGAAATTATCTGCACGTCTGATGAAAGCTGAAGAAAAAAAATCTGCATACTCTTGTAGTAGTTGTAGTCTTGTAGTAGTAGAAGTAGTTTGAGCAAAAGGTCTTGCATTGACTATTAAGCAGTAGCTTGATGGACACTAAGGCGATCCGACAATAAAATCAGCTCAACGTTGCGCTCTCCTGTTGCAGTGAATCCTTAACGCACAACACGACAGGTGTTTTTTGTTTGTTTTTTGTCTTGGGAAGCATCCAAGCAGGTGAAGGAAAAAACGACATCAATAAGTTTGTGTCAGAATTGAAAAACTGAACTGAACGGAACTTAGGAAGCAGTGGAAAATCTTGCATTAGCATCATCAGCATTGTTGTAGTAAACTTTGTTTATATCTTCATTATTGACGTAGCAGTAGAAGGAAAGTGTCCCTCTCTGTTAACAAATAGAGATGGTCACAGATTTTCATGGTGCACTTGTTTTGGACACCATTCCTGCAGATGTAGAGAACTGTTTACAAAGCAGGTTTAAATACACTTTTCAACAGTAGTACAGATGTCAGTTATTAAATTTTGTTTTGTGACAGGTAAACTGGACAGTTTATGTGAGCAGGAGCAGGAAGGCGGAGGAAAGGTTAAATTTTGTGTTTGTTTCTGTGTAGTAACGTAGTCCAGTAGCTTATGGACTTAAATTGTTGTAGACTTGCTCATGACCTGGACATATTTCAGATGGTTGCATGGAGGTGCCCTGCCGTGTAACAGAGGGGAACTATATTTTTAAATGTGTGCATATTTTTCAATCAATCACTCTCTGTCTCTCTCTCAAACACATACAAATACACACCCTCTCTGCCTCCCTGCTTACGTCTAACAATGTCTCTCAGCAGAGGGATGACATTTCCATTTTTTACCAACTTTGTTTATGGTGGACCAGCCTTCTGCCAGAGTTCCTAACAATCACTCACCCACCTACCCGCATGCACTCATACTTTTCTATGTGTGGCACTGCTTTAAAATGGCTTCCTGCGGTTTGAATAAAATGTAAACAGAAGGACAAGGAAGAAGGCGAGATAGAGAAGGAAAGAGGAAGACAAGGAACTCAAAGTATTTAGACTGAATTTATAACAGTTTCTTTCATTGTTGCCATATTACTTACGTTAATGTTGAAAAACTTTGCATAAATAGGCATAGTGTGTAAAATATTCAATTTATATAATGTAAATGTGTCATGTAATTATAAAAAAGATTAGATGTACTTTTACAGTGTTTCTGTATATAAATAAAATTTAAGCAGCCTAACTGTTTAAAGCTTCAGGACAAGCCTGTAAATCAGGGCTGCTGTTATATTCAGCCCCTTCTTTTGAGTGTGGTCACATCGTCTTTGGTGCCAGGCATGATAGTCCTCTTTGACCAAGAATAAAGAAGGGTCAACGCTGCTCTACCTGAGAGCAGAACTGATGGGCTGATCATCCCAACAATTTGTCATTTGCTCCTTGTCCAAGGAATCAATCCATAGCCCTGCTGGTTGCCCTCAGGGTCCAAAGACAGCAGCCCTGTCGGCATTTCAGCATCCATTATATTATTATTGTTATTATTATTATTATTATTATTATTATTGTTAACCGAATTGCCAGACATCAATGCAGATAGTGTACAATTGTGCAGAACCCCAGATTAATAAAAAAATGCAGCATTTCTTAAGTGCAATGCCAATGTTTCTGGCTGGACCACAGGTAGCCCAAGATTTACGTATGTCTGTGAGTGAGTGAGCGAGTAAGGCGATTACTTTCATGATTGGATAGAGAGGAGTCATAGCTCTGTCCTCACTGGTTGTTGCCCTCTCAAAATTAATCAGCGGGAATGTTCATTATGTTGTCAGTGGGTGTTTCGCTGGGTGTGGAGTGAGCGTGGAGCAGTCCAGCTGAAGTGAGACAACTGAAAGCCAAAAACATCTCTACAAGCTGTTACAAAATCACATAGATGTTGTTATATTGTTTTAACTGACATTCTGACCTGCCGTGCATCGTAGTAAGAGACAAATAGACGACATGAAACCACATCACATCATCACCTTGAGTAGACAGTGAGACCCACAGCCGTGTTTCCTGCTTCTCTCTGCCCAGCACAGAGCTGCAGCAAACAGTCAGCAGACAGATGGCAGGTGGAGACTTTCCACATAGAAATTCATCACTTTTTAATCTTTATCTAAAACAGCACATATACAACCAGGACTGTTTTTTGCTCCTGTAACGAGGCTCTGTGGGATGAATTGTTGGATATTTCTCTTCCATAATGAACGTCTTTAACTTTCTACTTTTCAGAGGACTTCAGGTAGGTGACATACTTAATCAGAGCCAGGGCTGACAGCAACGCTTGCTCGGGACAAGCAGCCTAAACTCTGTGTTGCTGCTAGTAAAATGTGCCACATAGTTGCCTGTTCTGCCAAGTGGAAAACAAATGTGAAAATAAAATCAATTCAAAGTAAACCACCTTCGTATATCGCCAAAGTGGAGCCTTCTTCAGCGCAGCTGCTGATGATCTCAAAGCAAACTAAACACTCCGATCAGTCAGCTGATGTGTTCCCACAGTACACGTTTGTTCATAATTTAAACCAGGAGGTCCACGGACAGACGTATGAAGGAGGATAGAGCATCATCGTGTGACGCAACGTTTCTGCTGGTAACATTTTGTTGTGACTGCTATGGCAGTACAAAATGTCTGAAGCAAATAAAATGTTTTGCAATCAGTTAGCTGATCTGTTTCCTCAAATATACACCATTACAATTAAACGCGCGAGTACATTTACCCGCGAGGCCCGTGCTGCTCTCTTTAGAGCAGTGTTTCTCAAACTTTTTCAGACCAAGGACCACTTAACCAATAAAAAAAACCTCACAGACCACCTAACTCCCCAAATACTGAAGACAATAGACCTGCTTACCACTCCAACAGTACATTACAAATTACTGTCTAATAATTGCAGCTTTAGAAATAGCATCATTTACTCACTCATTCACTGTGTCTCTGTTGCCACCTAAATGAGATCAATGGTGCTGCTTGTGCTGAGACATCAGCGAAACAAGGTCTGGCTCCAAACTGGAGAGTTTTAGTCTCATATCATAGTCCACACTGATTCAGTTACATTGCTTTGTTTTCAGACCAAGTCTGGAAAATCCAACTTCAAGGTTGTAGGTGGTTGGAAGCAGCATCAACAGTTTCAGAGCAGCATCAGCCAGCTCAAGGTGCTCAGGCTGGATGTGGACCCAAAAGTCTGTCAAGCTTTTCTCTCTGAAAGTCGTCCTCAGTGTCCCATCAGATGCGATGTCCACAAGGCTGTCAACCTGTCTAGGTGGGAGGTTGGAACAGACGTTTTCGATGTGTGTTTTGTCCCCAAATGGATTCCTGATCCACTCAAAGCCTGCATCTAGTTCAGGGAAATATCTTCCCAGCTGAAATTGAAGGCCTTGCAGATGTTCCTGAAAGGCTGCAACTGTGTCTCCATCCAGCTCCTCATCTGCAGCGAGGAGAAAGTCCGCAAGCGTCGAGAAACAGTCAAACTCCTGGTGATCCAAACAGGCACACCACAATTCCATCTTGAGGCGTGCGTCTTTAATTTTGTCCTACACATTGAAGGCAGCGATGGCTTTTCCCTGCAGCGCTAAAGTCAAAGCGTTGAGAGTGCTGAAGACATTAGCTAGCTATGCCAACCTTGTGAACCACTGGAAATCATGCATTCGGTCATAGAGTTCATCAGTATGATGCAAAAATAATATCACCTCATCCAGTTCAAATAGACGGGTGAGAACGTTCCCATGAGACAGCCAGCGAACTTCAGTATGAAAAAGAAGTTTTGTGAGTTCACTGCCCATTTCTTCACCAGAGCTTTAAAAAGACGTGTGTTCAGTGCTTTGCTTTTGAATGTCTTCACAATTTTCACAGACTCGTCCAGTACTGATTTGAGGCATGGTGGCATTTTTTTCACAGCCAGCTGTTCTCTGTG
>JAPQLA010000019.1:28365818-28378045 GCA_029822935.1 Naso vlamingii
AGGGGTGGCGGTGCAGTTTGTGTGCAGTTTGCGTGCGTTTCACCCTTTGCCCCACTTTGTGGATTGCTATTTTTTCCTCTCATTTGCGCCGGTTTTGCGGGTGCAAAAGCAGTACAATCCGTTTGTGGACCTGGCCCTGCGTTCCTACTGAAAAACTCCTCTTCATCTTTCTCACCACTGTCTCCCTCAGATTCTGTAGCTGTTTTTCCTTTTCTGTTCCTTTTCGTTTTGTCTTTTCAGGACCTCCTTTGTCCTCTCCCACACTCTGCGTCTCAGTCTGTGGCTTTGTAATGTCATGATCTTCACTTGTTGGTATTTGTTCTGTTTTCACTGGAAATCTCTCCCTCTTCAAATTTCTTATCACTTTCTCCATCAGGCAGCTAATTACCTGTTTGTAGTGTTTCTCACAGGCTGAGAATTCACTTGTGGTGGCGTGGTGCGACACATGATGAGTGGGTTCAGAATAAATTAGTCACATGAATAGCAGCGTTTCCACTGGTGTTATTCAGGAGACAGTTATTCAAGACACCGCGCTGAGATCCTCTGCTTCACTTCAGGTGCTAACATACTTGCTTCCAGCAACTCTTGGAACATGGTACCTAGAAACGCATCCTAGTGTGAGAGAGAGACTGGATGTCTTAAGATCAAGTTCCCTGAGACGACTGGCACTGGTAATGTGCAACACGCTGGACTTCACAACTCTTCCACCCAGCGTGTCTGCCACTTCCAGCTGGAAGTATCTGTTGACAGTTTGGATTTCCTTCAACACTGGTCGGAGAAAGTGCTTGTAAAGATTATTTGATTTGTCGCTATACATTAATTTCAAAATCCTGGCTGAATAGGAGTGTTCTGCCTCTGATACCAAACTAAAGTGTAACTTCAGTGCATCCTCTTGATCTAAAATTCTGGTGACATAGTCCGCGATCATGAACCAGCGGGTTGAGCTGGGTGATATCAGCTTCAGGGGACAGCCTGCATCATTCATAGTCACATATGTGCTTGTAGTCATTCTGGTGTTTTGCTGAATATGCAAACCAGTGCAACCTAACCCTTGTTAGCAACGATATCCAGAAAGTGACACACACAGCGAATAAGCTGTAGACTTGGCTACTTTTGTTTGAACTGAAAGAAAACAATGATTTTTCCCAACCATGACCCTGTAGCAACTACCACCATGTTTTTAATGTCCAGGCCATAGTTCCTTAGAAAAGCGATGATTGCATCAGATATGCCACTTGCATTGGTGTCAAGAAGCTCCACAAGTCTCAGATACATAAAGACAAACTTGCCGTGTTTCTGTGATCTGTCCTTCACACACATGCACAGGAGCTTGCTCACTAAAATGTCAGTGGTTTGGTCAAGGTAGAGAGAACAAGGACACTCACCAATGTCTTCTTTTAACTCCTCTCTGAAGTGTGGTGCTAGGACAGACTTTATAACTGCCGTACACTTGTTCTGGTGCATTTTGAACGCTTCCATCTTGTCCCGTAGTATATCTGACAAGTCATCCATGGCATTGGTGGAAGTGTGGCAGGCAACATGAGCTGCAATCCAAAGTTCACAGCGTTTTTGGTCATATTTAATCGTGGCTTCTTGACCCGCATTAGACCCCACTGGTACAGCAAAAGTTTTGATGCTAGGCACACAGCGAGACTTGTGCTTTTCTGTGGTGCCGTGCTTTTTCAGATTGTCAGTTGTGCTGTGATGTTTTTGTTACAATATTTGCAACGAGCTTTGGAACTATCCTCAGGGACAGCGGCAATCCAAGTTCTGAGGTCAGGATCAGTCTCCTATTCCTTCCTGTGCAGCTTCTTGTATTTCCCCCACTACAGGGCATGACTCTCACTAATGAGTCACAGTGACACCATGAGAGAATAGAGATGCTGCTGTTGTCGCCGGAATGTAGCAAGCTGCTGATGTTGAGCTCGGTCAGACCACTGTCGCACTCAGCCTAGCAGCTGCACGCCGACCTAGAGGGTTCCCGCCCCTCTACCTGAAGAACCAATGTGTCAATGCCACATGATAAGGTGACAATTGGACACCATACCCTATCCCCTAATGAAGACTGAGTACAGCTTGTATCAATCAAATATTTGTCAAATGGAATGAATCAAAATGATATGTGTGTGTGGACACAAAGTTTTGACCATTATGTGACATGAGACTTTTAGGTAATATTGTAATACAATGTATTTTTTTCACAGTATTTTAAAAACCCCACCAAATGTTAACCAAAGTAGCCCAGATTTTATCTATCAGCCCAATGCTGTTTTACCTTGCCCAACACAACCAAAACTAGCCCAGCTGGGCAGAAATCCACCCAATATGGCAACCCTGCAGGCAACCAGTGGAATTCCAGGGTCAGAGATGGCATTGAGCCTTTCACTTCTGCCTTCTGTGACAGAGCCCTTCAAAAACTGGGGATGGTCCGGGGCTGGGCTGCTGACATTTGCGTTATCTCTATGTACCATGGCACTGAGTGGTGGTCTGCAGCTTCTAGAATGACTGTCAACCACTCATGTTTCGCTTTCCCCAGCAGAGGAGGGATGAGATAAAATGGAGGACAAAGATGAATGAGTCTTTTTGGCCACAGTGTGTCCAAGGGCATTCCGTTCCCAAAGGTGGGTTGTCCTGTGCTGTTGGAGGGAACCACAGCAGACGTTGAGTGTTGTGCCAGCTGGCAAAAAAGATCCACGTCTGCCCTCCCAAATTTCTTGCACGACATTGGGATGTAGCATTCACCAGTTCATCAGGGGCCTGCCAGCTGACCTTAGGCTAAACTTTTCACTGCTGAGCCAGTTTGACATTCTGTGCATATCATTCAAAGGCTTATTGCAGACCTTCTGTCTGAAATTGCGTTTTCATTTTTCTAAAAATTAGTATCTCTCCAAGGAGTGCAATTCATGACTGTGAGCTCCATGCAAGCTACAAAAGTTTGTCGGACGTAGCAACAGTAACTCATGCAGCAGTAACTCATGCAGCTTGGGGCTCCTAGTGGCCCCCGCAGCCACTAGGAGCCCCAAGCTGCATGTTCAGCCTCAATGTATTTGGGGAGAATATAATTACTTAATTATAATCTTTATTTGTTGCCAGCCAAGCCCCCTCATTTGTTTAGGAAAAGCACTTATATGCTTAAAAATTAAATGTAGGCTAAAAACAAAACTGAGCTGTGATGACAGGGAAGCTGTGGCTTGTGTTTGTGGGAAAATCAAGTCAAAATCATCAACAAGGCCCAGACACAATATTCCCATCACGTCTTGTCTCCAACACCATCCTGTTGCACATTACCTGCCACACACCCAACGCATCACGCTTCATATCCAGCCTGGTGCTAAAGAAGAAGACGATATGGGCAGTGTTCGGCTCGTTACTAAACTCACGCAATTTGTAATAATTGCGGAGGAAGTCTGTGATCTTAATCCAGTTTGCCATGTCTGACATGTGTAAAGTGAATATTCTACCAACTTTTACCGACCATATTTCGCCAAACACAGAGGTCCTGTGATAATATAAGTCCTGTGCGAACCAACATGTCTCTGATTTGAAGTTGCTTTCCTTTTGAAATATCTGTTTCTGTCACCAGACAACTGAACAATGATGCAATTTGATTGTTGCTCAAAACAAGCTAACAGCTACGCTGTCAGACGGGCAAATACGGACATTTAAAGATGAGAGAGAAGGCGATGAGCAACTTTTCAGGTTCAGTCGGTTGTGAGGTGAGTGCGCAGGGACCGCTCAAAAAGCACAACAGCGAAAAAACTTAATTACTGCACACACACCTGACAGCCGACTGCACATGAAGATCAATTAATTTGTCCAGCTCCTTTGGAGGAAAAGTAAGGACAGACAGAGCACAAAAGTAACATAACGAGTTGTTTTATTTGGAGCAACTGTAATTTTTCTCAAATTCTATTAGTCACACTACTCACTACTGTAAAAAGAAGGCACAACATTATCTGCCTTACACTGGCAACGGGCGGCTGACATTAAAACTGCTAAAAAAACATGTCAAAAAGTGAGGTGGCCTATGTAATACAACAGACGTTCAATAATACCCGTATTATAATGTGCAATTTATTTTATGGCAGATGATTTTTATTAATAGTACTTCTATCGACGTTTCATTAGCTAATTTGTGATAATATCAGGAAGTACGTCATATATTCACACAATGGTTTGACAGTATCCCATAAAATGCACTTTTAAGCCTATAAAACTCAGAGGAAACAGACAATATCAGCTGTA
This sequence comes from Naso vlamingii, assembly GCA_029822935.1. NCBI lineage: Eukaryota > Metazoa > Chordata > Actinopteri > Acanthuriformes > Acanthuridae > Naso > Naso vlamingii. The sequence continues at coordinate 28,370,064 of JAPQLA010000019.1, forward strand.
TTAATTAATTAATACCGGACAACTAGTTCCTCTGTATTTTCACCCACAATGACAATGTCTTTACAGCGTGGTGAATATGCAAGGTCACAACATGTAGATGGGAATTTTTGATGTGTTTTAGAGGCTTTAGACAGTGAGTGAAGGTGTCTTGGTGTCACTTTGAATGTGCATAACTCTGCAGGGCAGGTACGTAGCAACCTACCTAACACACAGAAGGAAAAGGCGTCTATGTCCTTGTCTATATTCCCCAACAAGTGCTGTTTCCTTTAAAGTCCCCACATTGTCATTTGACAAAATAGGGCCCCCAAACAGCATCTTGCATAGGAACCCCATGAAGCTAGAAACGGCCCTGGTAACGAAGGATGCCGTGGCCTAGGGAAAGGTCAGTTGGCAGGTGGAAGGTCCGGAAAGACAGCAGGTGCTCCAAGAGAGGCTAACAAATCACCTTTGCAGGTGGCACATGTACATAACACCCCCATTAAACTGCTGGGTGAACAGTCAGTGCTGCCGCCGATGTGCCTTCCTGCAGTTCGCACACTAGCTGCTGCACGGCTGTCTTTCTGAATTCCATTAGAGCACCCCAGAGCTTGTTTAATTTGTGCAACATCCCCCCAAAAAACGACCATCTAGGCTTCTCTTTTTCCAGTTGTTTGCAAAGTCAGTCATGTGTAAAATCAACTTTGTAGTGTGAAACACGGGTTAATCTACGGACCTGGCGATGATGATGAGGTCAACGGGATAAAAGAAGACTTACATTCTTGCTGCAGTTACACTGTGCCACTACAAATCTGTGACGAGGCAGGAACTTTTAGCTAAAGGCATCATGTACTTGTAGGATATGTCCTTAAAAGTGAAACTCACTGCCACCTCACTGCTATGCTTTCAGGTCGACTGTGGTGAATCACCTGGTTGAGCCACTTCCATCGATACATCAACTAACATTGATGTATCGATGCATCAATTTATATTCCTATGATCCAACTACTACATCAATAGGTAAACGGCAGATGGTCTTTTAGTGTGATTTTTTAAATCTAAAACTGTTTTTCAAATGCAATATTGTAAGACAGTTGACGGTTTCTGCGCTAAAATGTGTTTTGTTAACCTTTTTGGTGATATGTTTAATTTTCATAATATTTGCACACTGAATGTGTATAATTTTTTGTTTACTTGTTATTGCAAAGATTTTTCAGGTCTCGGCAGAATAATGTTTCAGCACTGCATTTTCTGTTGTTGCAGCAGTCCTGTTGGATCACTGAGGGACTGTCAGTTTTCACATTAACAGTGAATTTTACAATGATATCTGCGACATGACTCAACATTAAAAAAACAACCCATTGTGTCCTTGTTAATTCTACAATAAGATGGGTTAATGTTCTGGCCATCAAAAAAAAAAAAAAAAAAATTCCCTTTGATTTGAAGGGAAAATAATTTTTTTTTTTTTTAACCTTTGCCCAGAAGGTATTGTTTTCGGTGCTGTTTGTTAGTGAGCAGGATTACGGAAAAACTACTGGGCCAATTCCCATGAAACTTGGAGGAAGGGTGTAGACTGGGCCAAGGATGAACCCGAATCGGACGTGTCGTTGCACCCATAGGGGGCGCTACAGCTGTGTTTTTGACTTTAAATGGCCAAAACTCTGTGATCATTACTCTGATCAGTGCCAAACTTTGTGTGAACATTGTTGTGGGATCTGAGCTGAGTTTGATCACACAAAGAAAAAATTACAATGCACCCATAGGGGGCACTATGGCAATGCTTCACACTTTACATTGCCATATTGGAGACTTGTGTGTGCATGTGTGCGTGCCTGGGTGAAGGTATGTGCTCTCTGAGTGCCTCCGAGTAGCCGAAGACACTACCCTACCCATGATCCACAGCAATCTTTGCTGTCATGACAGCGCTATGGCTGTTTTTTCTAACCATTTTTACACATTTTTAGACAGTGTCCTACACGGGTTTCGCTACAGAGTCCTGCACGGGTCCATTTTTGAAAACCAGCACCCACCTGTACCTGTAAAGTTCTGTACCAGAACCAACCCTTTACCCGTCATTATGTCTGAGGCAAAGTCGCACCCGTCCATACCTGTTAATAAAAGCCTCGCGACCCAACCAGTACCCATGATTAAACCCACACACACACACACACACACAGTCACTCACTTTGAAGTGGAAGGAAATGAAGGTGTTTACATGGTTTACACAGCGCTCGTTTTTGCATCAAACAAAACACTTCTGTTGCAGTTTGACCTTCCTTTCACATGACAACGGCGTGTTGGCGCCCCTGAAACCACGAGCTTTTGAAACCGGGCTCCCGAGTGTAATCTTTTGAAACCACAACCCTCTTTCGGGCTGTTTAAGCTGGCAACCACAAAGCCTGTGAAAGAGGTGACTACACTAATGCTAGTGCAAGAAAATGCATTCCACAGTAGCCACGACCAAACTTTGATTAAACACGCCACCGTGCATCCAGTGCAGGTCTAATATGACAGAAGTCTACTGAGGCAAATTTGAGTGTTCGTAGCAAAAATTTAAAAGTCAAAATACAGCCTAATTTCTTTTATTTTTTGGCTGGTTAGGGCTTGGCACAACAGGAAGTAAACAACTTTAAGCAGGTCTGATGGTATGTCATTACAATGTTACATTGCCAACTTGTGGCCTGACTTTCATACTACAGCACTTTTAGTTGTGCATGTGGTGCAGATTTTTTTTAAAGACGCAATGGAAAGTTTTTTCCGTTTTTAGCAGGGCTGCTCTCGACTACACGTGCATGTTCAGGGTTAAAATTTCCACTCTACAGCGCTCCATTATTGCACCAAACTTCCCCCAGTTATCCGACTTAGTCCTTGACGATGTCTTATCCACAAGGTGGTAATCTCCACTGGCTAATTTTGCCTTTATGTCATCCATGAATTAGCAGCAGCTAGCGGCTAGCTGCATCTCTGTCAGATCAGTGACGAAACTGATGATGAGGAGGTCAAGGACTGCCGTCAAAATGAAAGTAACTATGGCTAGATAATACAATAGTGATTTATATTTCACTTTTTAATTTCATTAACTCCGAAAAACAAAATATATTTTTGTTCTCACTCGCTGTCCGCCCACATGTAGTTCATTTTTACCCATGCCTGTATCCGTAAATTTATTATGCTTATTTTTTCACCTGTTTCACAGCCTTTTAGCAGGTTACCCATGGATACCCTACCTGGTGCGGGACTCTGACTTTCACAATTTTGTACAAAAAGTTGTGCACTATTTTTCATGCAAATGCCAGCAATCAGTGTGCCATTGCCAAGCAAAATGGCAGACATTCCTTTTATTCTTGTGGAAAATGCAATATTTTAGGAATGTTTAGGCATTCAGATGTGTTTTGATAACACTTTTAGCAAGAAATGTTCATTTTATTTTCATAATATTCATTGAGCTTTTCTATACGATCTTCAGTTTGTTGTTATGAAGTTTCATTTGCGTTTCTGTCATTGCTGTGGATGCTACTATTGCTGTCACTGACGTAACTTCTGCCCAGGAGTATTAGTTTTAATTTTCTAGCACAAAAAACTAAATTGTCCTTGATAATTCAATCATATGCTACAGTCATATTATTGTCGTCAGTTTTAATTACTTCCTACAACACATCCAATCAGTGTCCCGCACAATCCCCACAATTTGTAACATCTTTGTGTATTGGGACTTTGGGGTGAGTTCACAAGCACACTGGGCTGCAACTGCCACCGTATAGGCTGTTATTATTCCTCCTGACTGCAGGAGCACTGAGCTCCACCGTCCCGTTCTGAAGCCTCATGTAAACAAATTGAAAACCACACTTACGGTCTATAGCAACAAAAAATAAATTGAGGAACCAGACCTGAAAGTTCTATTTTGAAATGTTGCCTAATCCGTTTTTTATTATTAAACCCACCCCGTTTTGTCAGTGTAACAGAGCAGCAGCACTGATAGACCTAGATATGTTTATGTTTTTACAACATGACTTTACCCATAATATGGACAAATATTCAAAGGTTATACTTTGTCTGTTGAAAAATGGTCAGATGTTTTCTAAACCCTAATGTCACAATCTAAACCCTACCCCGGAAGAACAATCTAAAAACTATAAACATACAAACATGCAAATGCAATACAGTAGTGTGCAGCGCCGTATTGTGTGTAGTTCTTAGGTGTTTTCCCTATTAAGTGAAATTGTGACCAGGAACCCCACTACTATACTATGTTTATATATATATATATATATATATATATATATATATGATATAATATAAAATGGAGTGTTGGAGTTTTTTTTTTTAATTTTTGATGCAAGCATTATATAAAAAATATCGGCGGGGAAGGCTAAAGCTGTAGATGATACAAGGATGGGATGATAGAGAAGCCCAGATAGGCAGAGTAAAGAAAGAGAGAGAGAGAGAGAGAGGGAGCTGTGTTAAAACAGGGACTTCCCTGAGCCTCCATCATCTGCAGGGAGGGGAAAAAAACACACACACACACAGCCCCCACATACACACGTACACTGTGCTGAGAGCTAGCAAGGGGCTTTAAACAGCTTCAAACTATAGAGACAAAAGGACTGTAACCTGCTACAATGGAGGAAAACATGGATGAATCGCAGAGCCAGAAAGGTAGGACGGAGGAGCAATTTATTTTTTTTATCTCTTATCAGCCGTACCCTGCTGCCATTGTTCTGTTCATCCATTCCTCTCAGATCATGGGATTCCTTTGTGTGTGTTGTGGGCAGAGAGAAAAGAAGACAGCATAGATATCCTGCAGAAAAGAACAAAGCACAGATTTCTGTCTGTACATTTAATGTCCACATTTAGTGGCACAATTCACATAAAATGTTTTCCTCATTGTTCTTTCCAGATGAAATTTAAAGATTGTGAATTTTAATCATGCCATGTTTAATGTCTGCAGATGATAATGCCACAGATTATGCAACTCTATTGTGTGCTGTGTTGAATGGATGCATAAGTGTGCAGATCGTTTGGTTTGAGGATGAGAGGAGATCGTAGACACTGGGAGATCGGTGTTGTTTTGGAGGCTGGACGGACAGATGGATGGGCAGATGCACGGATGGGTGGAATGATGGAGGAGGTGGGAGTGGCGGGGGGGTTGAAGGGGGTAATAGAAGGAGGGAGATTTGGGCAAAACCTTATGATAAAGACTAAAAATCAGAGGGAGGAGGGATAAGTGGAGCAGTGATTGATGCCTCCATTGGGATTTTCTTTGTTAGGCTCCATTGTTGATGCTTCACGCTTGTCTGAATGCCTTTTCCTCTCCCCTCTCTCTCTGCATGTCCCTTTTTTTTGCTGTCTGTGTCACTCCCTTCCCTTTCCCTCCATTTTCCCTCCATCATTTCTCTATCACTAGTCTCTGGTTATGTAGTCCTCTCCGGTTATGGGGGCTGCTTTTTCTTCAGCCATTTCGATTTACTATATTTTGGATTTTTAAAAAAATCTATCAGTCTGTCTCTTTACCCCTGCAGGTGTCCTTCTCCTGTTTCTCTTTTTTTCAGTCCCTCTCTCCCTAACCCTCTATTTTGACTGCTCTCTCGCTCACCTCCATCTCCCTCTGCCTGTTCCCTCCCTCTGTTCCTCCCTCACTCGCAGCCTTCTAACCATCTCTCTTCAACCGTCTTCTCCTTTACCCATTTCTAATCTTGAGCATTCCATTTCATTTAAAGGTAATCCTATTCTCTGTTTGGTTTTTGCACATAGTGGATTTATGGTTTTCGTTGAATCCTTTCATTGAATATTATTATTGTTGTTGTCGGTGGTAAAAATGGGCGTGTCCATTTTCTACATCGCACCTACAGTCTGATATATAGACTAAAGCGATGCTGCTCACACAGATTCAGAAATACAAACGACAATGTAGGTATTTTTCTTTATCAACAAAACCTAATTCCTTGAATTTGCCAGTGTTAAGATTTATTAACACTGTATCTATGGTAACACGTTATGAAATTGTCATCTGTTGTGTGATAGGCGCATTCATGTGTTTTTTCTAGATGGAACCTGTTTTAACCAATCAGAAAGCCAAATGGGAGGCATGATGTTTCAAACAAACGTGATTTTTCATTCCTGCCACTTTTTCTTTTTTCACCCACACTCCCTCTATTCATCTATTCAACTAGTTCCCCTCCCACATTTGTGTCATTCTTACCATCTTCATTTGTTTCTTTATACATCCTCATTGAACTGTCACAAGCGTCAGTCTCTCTCTCTCTCTCCATCTTCTTCTAGTTTTAATAAATGGGCACATACAGCTGACAAAATACAGGTGTTTAGGATGAAATAAGGCATTACAGGTGGGAATGAGAGTTGGAAGAAAATGTGAAACTATAGTGAGAACAGAAAGCATGTGATGCAGTCCACAGCCGCTGTTTGAGGCATAAAGAGAGAAACAATTCTGTATGACATAAATTGATAAATTAAAGTGATAGTACTGATGATGATTAATTTCATTTTAAGAGTCTGGATGCTTTGTCAAATTCTGACGTCTTGTTTAGGTCTTAAATTAGTTTAATTCAAGTTTAACTGTTGTTGAACAAACGGAACAATTTTCTGCATTTCACATAACAACGACTAAAACTGTCAGAGTAACTGGTTGTGTAGCTGTTCAGTATTATAGACAATAAACAACTGAATTGCAAACATTAAGAAGTTGCATTTTAAAAATTCTCATTTCTGGTAAAGACGTCTAATTATTACACAACTTATCCTTTAGTTTTGGAGTCTAGCGTAACACCTCATTTCTACTTATGTGTGTGTGTGAAGGCGAATCAACTGAAAAACAATTCGTTCCTGTGAGAATCTCAGTGATATCTGATGTACCTGCAAAAACTTCTCCCCTATGTAATATTTTAGTTCAGAACTTGCCTCGAGTACATTAAAAAAAGCAAAGAAAAAAAAAGAAAGACTCTAGGCGGTGGATTTCGGAGAGACCGTATGACAACGTGCTAGCTTATCTGCCGCTATAGCTAGCAGGCTCTTTTCTTCAATTCAGTCGCTCATTTGGATTGTCAAGTGAATTTGTAGTTAGAATAAATGAGATTATAGTTTTAACACATCGTGAATCTGATTCTGCTGCTGTTACAGAAGCAGAATCAGATTCGTAAAGAAATGCATTTCCTTGCTTTGGACACTAGGGGAATTTTCTGATCTACGGACGCTAGTTACATGCAAGTGGAAACCAGGCAGAAGACTTATTGGGAATGGATTCAACGGATGATGTTAAGTTGCTTTATCACTTAAAAATGAAATATGACCAATTAAAAACAATAACAACAAACCATTGCGTATTTCACAGGACCTAAACATTGTGTTGCTGACATTGCATGGCTTACTTGACTTTCAATGGAAGAACCTTGCTGCATTGGAAGTGTTATTTACCAGATGTTCCTTTGAGTTTTCCATTGGCTCTAGAAAAGAGACAATGCTAATGAGACCAATAAAAAACGGAAAAATGGAGGATATTCATAAATAATGGAAACCATATATAAGTTCCACTGTCTGGACCTGTCAGCAGTCTAGAAACTCATCATCGCTGTGCAGGCTGTTAAGATCATTCACACATCCATATACTGATTATCTGCCATAAATTATTTGCTAGTTTCATGTTTTGGTATCACAGAACCGCTTCACAGCTGCCATTTACCACTTTGACAGCCATTTACATACTGCTTTAAAAATTAACTGTTATCACCCAAAAGTCCTGAAAATGTGTAAGATCTTAATCATGCAAGATTTGACGATGCTTTCAATGAGGCTGTGTCTCTTTCAGACAGGATTAACATTAATGGGGGTGGGGTGGGGATGAAATATTAATTGTGCGTCTCTGTAAGTGAACTCATCAATCCAGATGGCATTTTGACAACGGTGAAATTACAGGATGGGGGTCTGGTATAGGAGACATTCAGGAGAAATCATAATTTTCTCTGTCAGTTGCATGTACAAGTTCAAATGCCCAT
>JAPQLA010000019.1:28396713-28409172 GCA_029822935.1 Naso vlamingii
CCACCTAAAGTCATCAGATAAACTTTCCAACAACTCTAAATGGTCCTGTGTGCTTGTTGTGACTTGTTTATTTATCATGTCATGTTATTTTTGACTCAGATTAGCACTTTGTGTAATTTTAGAATCAAATACTCACTGAAAGTAAACCGCAGGGCACGTGCACAAAACACTGCAGAACTGCTTGTAAGTAGGTCACAAAACAAAACATTTGTTAAAAAAATGTAAAAAAAACAAGAAAATGTATAGTCTATGTCATTTTACATTTTTTAACAAACATTCTGTTTTAATAAAACTAATAACACATTATCCACGGCCTTGTAATCGATCGCTATTAACATGTAACGACGAGCCCTAATTCGAAGATGCATGCAAATATAATGATTAGTGTCCTGTAGCAATACAAACAGGATTAAAAGCAAAACCAAATGACACTTGTGTTGTGTTGTGTTGTGTGTTACAGCTGGACTTGACCTTCCACTTGTTTGTGTGCGCACTGGCAGGAGCTGGAGCTGCTGTCATCGCCATGGTGAGGACTGTTATCCTCAGATTTGATTTGCCATGACGCTGGAACACTAACTGATACTGATTTTTACAGATTTGTTTCTAACCTGCATCTGTGTTTGAGGGTTTTGCTGTTATTGTTTTTGCCATTAGAGGTGTAAATGATGGAAATAAGCCTCATTCTCAAACTCAGAGTGACAGAGGGGGACATACGGGCAATGTGGAAGTGAGAATCTGCTCTTGTGTGTCTGCAGTAATGCAGAAGATGAGTCACCAAGCTGCTCAGGTGTGGAGGGATCAGTTCTGTCAGATATCGTTTGTAAGCTGTATGCATTTATATTGGTTCAGATTTAATGTTACTTAATGTTGGCCTGCTCTCCTCCCTATCACCAGTGTAAAAAGCAAAGCACTAACACACATGAATCTACGTTCTGCACCAGTTTATTCATGCTTGGAGTCACAGGGGGGTTGGAGTCTCTCCAAGAGTCACTTGCCACCTGCTGCACTGTTTTCTTTCAGAGAAACAAATACTGAAGCCTTAAAACACTGATGCACCTTGGAGGAATGAGGCACATCTATTTTGACACAATAGACTTACAGTGATCATTTAAATTCTCTTACTATTTCTTTTTTTTCCTTTTGCTTGTGAGATGTCAAGCTGGTAGATGTTCATTATAAAAAAGGATGTGAGAAAGAATCGACCGTTCATAACAAATCCGTTTGTATGACTTCCGTAATGAGAGGCAAAAGTGAGACTTTCTGATGGATTTGTCGCGGCGAGAGCAACTTAGATTAGCACAGTTTTGTCTCATTACTCTCATAAATGTAATACAAGACAAAGAATCACCCAGAGAGAAAAGTCTCAAAGGAAATAAATGTAACAAAAGTTCGATCAAGCCTGATCAAATCGCATAAACTGTTAAGATATTTGCATTCTAGGATACTTCATGATTAACTGAAGTGCTGTATTTTGTCATCAGGGGGCGCTAAAAGGGAAAATCTGTGGCTATTTTTTCAAAACTGTGTCATTGTTGAAAACAAATGATGGTCTGTTGTCTACCCAGGAATGACAACTCCTTATTTTCCTGTTTCCAAACTGTGTTCTTCAGAGTAATTCTGTGCCGGTTTTGGAGATTTCTTTTCTCAGAAACATGACAAATTCTCTGTAATTCATTAGAAGCTCTGGAACTGAACATTTAACTGCAAAGTTTTGGTTGAACAGATGCCTTTTTTCACATCCAAGAAACGTAGCATAGTAACATTAACATTTATTGAGAGTCATGTTTGGGTCCAGCTGATAAACGTACGTCCTTGTTGTGCTTTGTTTTTGGTTTCCACCAGTTCCTGAGGGACCTGTTTGGATTTTTATTTGCTGAATGATTCACCGTGTTTGCAAAGTAATTTTCAACTTTGTCTCTGTTTGGCGTTCGGGTTAGCAGTTAGCGTACAGAAAAATTTCAGAAGGTTTTCACTGAAATAACCTGCATGCTGTCAAAAATGATGGTATGAGACATTTACAGCAGAAATGAACATATTTACAGAAAAGGGACTAAAAACCAGTTTGGTCTTTATAGCCTAATAGATTCTAGCCTGATACAGCCAGACTAATTAGAATTAGTCTGGTATTTCTCGATTCACTGTTCATTTCTAGGGGGAAATAACAAACGGACACCGACAAAACTGTCGAATTTCCCTTCGCACTCAGGTGAGCCACCATCATGTTGGAATTGAGGCGAATTTCAGGCAAGCCAAAAGCCCTTGTTATTGAAAACTACGCAATATTAAATAAAAGAGGTGTTCTGACAAGATGAAAACAGCCTTGAAGACTAGGCAGCTGCTGTTTTTTAAAATTTTTTTATGCAACGTAATGAAATATAACATAACACGACACAACACATTGAAAAAACAGCAGACAAAAGCACTAAAACTGACTTAGACGACCAATATCACAAGACAATATAACAACATCTCTGTGATGATCAGTTTGTGGAAAATTCACGTTAACAGCCACGTCCTTCGTCTGTCTGTAGGCTGTCATAGATTCGTGTCAGCTGTGCGTACACGGACCAGAGCTGCCGTCTTTGGCCCCTTCGATGAGTCATCGCATAAAGCCCGCCCCATATAAGATAAACGGTTGTGATTGGCCCGTCTGGTTATTTGGACGGGTGGAAATGGCTACGAATTGGAGAGTTCCCAGACCATTTTTACAAAGCAAATTAATTTGTCAAATGAACAGGTTTGGTTTACCAGGCTGAGCAGAATCATCCTCATTTCTACAAACCTTGTATCTATTGCTTTAGTTCGCTTCATCCAGGTTATACGTGTCTGTCTTTCCTTGGGGTAAAAATGTAAGTGTGCCCAAAACAAACAGTTGGTTTGATGTCTGGTCAGCTCCATTTGTGCATTTATGAACTGTGTCGCTTCCTTTTCCTTCCTCAGGTCCATTTCCTGATGGCTCTCGCTGCTAACTGGGGTTATCTGAAGGACGCGAGCCGAATGCAGAAGTATGAAGACATCAAGTCGAAGGAGGAGCAGGAGCTGCATGACATCCACTCCACGCGCTCCAAAGAACGCCTCAATGCCTACACATAAACACACACCTAAAAGAAACGACACTCACACTTACCTGTCAGACACACACACGATCTCACACACACACACACACACACACACACGCTCACATGCACGCTCACATGCACATAATTGGGGCCTGACACAACATTACAGATATCTGACACATACAGCAAACACATACATGAAAAAACACATTCAGAGACGTAAATAAAGACACGACTAGGCAGAAATTAGTTGATAATAAAATGATGAAAACACAGACACCATCATCATCATCATTGTCTCCACGTCGGATCATTGGCTCAGGTGGTCTGTGCTAACACTTCAGCAGCCGTGTCGCTTTGCTCTTTGCATATTTTTTTTACTTTTAATGTGGACTTCATCCTTTTTAGAGAAAGAAAACCTTCAGCTTTACCTGAACCGTGCTGAAAAGCAGAGAGCACTTTCACCAGAAGAGGTGGTGCTCTGACACATGATTGTTGGATTAAAACATTAGCACGAAATAAATTTGCTAACTTAAACTTTACATATCAGTTCTTCCTCTTGAGCCCTCAGTTGCCCAGAGCAGTTTGGCAGTGTGTGAATGTGTGGAGCAGTCAGCTACGACTGACATAAAAATCCCAGAAAGAAACAAGACTAACCATAGAAAAGTTTATTTGAAGTTGAAAGTTTAAGTTTAAGTTAAAAACAATAATGACACTTTGAAAAAAAAAAACCCAAAAGGCAAATAATAAACAGAAGAACCCAAAGAACTGTACCAATTGAATTTGTTTGTTTGTGGCTCTGTGGTGGTCCGAAGCATCGAGTTTATTACTTTACTTTTTTGCGGGTGTCATCGTGCTAAACTGTCGTGTGGAGATGATGACGGCGAGCTGCGGAGCTGCTGCGAGCTGTTAGCACAGCACGCTAAAGCCACACGACCACAGCAGACACATGAATGAGTATGGTGTCTATGAGCTCATTGTTTAATGTGGGGACAACGTCACTGTGCCCCCGCTACAGTACACACATCGCACGCGACTCATCCACACACACACACACACACACACACACATAGATGTGGCTGAATGGTCTGTGTCGTGCAGGCGGTGTTGTATGGTGGTGTCATGCTGTGTTGTGTCGTTTCACCACATTATGATGACTGGTGTTGCAGAGAAAATGGTCCCCGAGGAAATTTGTACCTCCTGGGTACAAACCGGTAGCTTTGCTAACTTTTCCTTCCCTCCTCTCTCTTCCCCCTCATTTTTCCTCCAACCCCTCTCCTGCTCTTTCTCTACTGTGTGACCTCTTCATCCTTGGCCAAGTTTCATTCGTTGTGGCACGTAGTCTTGTTACATATTTTAACTCGTGTGTCCCACAGGTGGCTGTTTGCTGGACCAGTGGATTCATTAAATAAAATGCAGGCAGATTAGCATTTTAATAATACAAATTAAACCATTTATTGAATGATAAAATATGCAAATAAATTGATGTCATAATTCTCTTTTCCAAATTCCCTGACATTGCTTCTCTTGTGATGTGTATCACATAGGAACTTAAAGCTCGCTTGATTTTCACAGTAAAAGCACTTAAGATGGCCGTGGGTTTTTTTTAAAAAGGCCATTTAAAACAGCCAATGAAACTGGGCTTTCCATCCCCCCCCCTTCATCCCCAGTTTGTATAAACTCGTGATTTGTCCTCAGAAACAGCACATCTTAGCAGCACAAAGTCTTTTTAACGTGTGTCATGTTCTCATCGGTCTGATGGTTTTTTTCTCACTTTTTTTAGAATTTTGCCACATTTTCATCAGTATTATTTATGTGTAAACTTAGAATCAGGGGTATTCAAATGGGGCAAGTGGGGGGTGGGGTGGGGGGTGTATCACCTTCACATTTACATGTGTGCACACACTCAAATACACAAACACAAAAACACATGCGTATGCACCAATCATCTCAAGAGTTTTAATTCTCACCGTGTTATTTCCTCGACCTTTCTTTCAACAAGCTGTGACCATAGTACTGACGTTTTATGAGTAGAACTGGAGAAATCACACTAACAGTCAACGTGTTGTTGGTGACGTGAAAAGATGATTGCTATGAACTCTGGATGGCGTCTTGTTTGCGTTTTACGAAGGCTGAGCTTGTTATTTTCGGTCTGAGCAGATAGAGAATCAAGTTTCCAAAAGCATTTGAAGGTTTAGATTCTGTAACATCTTATAAAGAATTTGGCTAAGTTTGTGTTGTGAGGTAACGAGAACACCTGCTTATTCAAAAAAGGGTAAGTTGGTGAAAAAACCAGGAAGATTTAAAAGAGTTTTACTGGGTGTGACCAAGCTGAATGATGTTAATAAGCCCCATGTGTGAGAACGATTGCTCTCTCACAGGTTTGTGGTTTCAGAGGAAGATTCCGGCGTGTACTCTGTGTCTCACTTCTTCTCCTCAGGTCTTCTTTGTCCGAAGCTTTACGATGTAATCATTTTGGAGCAGCAGACCTTCACTTACTGAGATGTAACTTCAATTAATCTGCTTAGATGAGATCGAACTAACTTAAGTGTGGTCAATCTGATTAAGATTTTAATTTTGGAACCCAATTCTACCTTCATTTCCACGAGCTGCTGAGTTTTTTTTAGAGGCAGATTAAAGTTAAAATGCCAAAAATCAGACCTATGACCGATGACGTCAACTTTAACTTAAATATTTTTTTTTGTTCTGATGCAGTATACACAGGGTTTTAGATTTAAAAGAGAGAGATTTGGATATGAAAATAACTCAGTGTCACCAGCGTGGCTGTAATGTTTGTACTGTATGTGAAGCTATGTTGAGCCAGCCAATAGACTGCGAGGATTGTGTGCTGCTCGTGTTCAAGCTGTGAAGGACGGTGACGACTCTCTATCTGCCAGTAGAGACGATTGAGAGGGAATTCAGTTTGTCTGCAGAAAGATTGCTGCATCGATGATGATGAAGATGGTGGTAACCATGTTACTCCACAAGGGTTTGATTTGATGAGACAACCAGCACACACACAAACACACAAACACACAAACACACACACACACACACACGCACATTTCACCAACGCCATCACTCTGAGCCATAATTCTGCTCTTTTACTTTTCACCAATAACATTTCACTATTTTATTATCAACTTTAAATCTTTGAAACTTTTTAAATGTGAAATCATTTGAATTAGAAAAAATAAAATGTGTTTTTTTTCTTCTTCTTCTTTTGTTGCGGACAGTATGAAGTACTGTACCTACATTAACTCTGTATAAAGATATACATATATGTGAAACAGTTGAGGTGAGCAGCCGGGAGAATGATTTCCTATTGGTTACAGAGTCTGAGGAGGCGGTTCAGTCCCAATGTCCTGAGTCTTTACTCCCACAACGAGCTGCATTAAAGCACATGAACGATATGAATCTTTGCATCACGCTGAATTATCCCTCCAAAAAATTTTATGTAAAACAACAGATGTGTGCCACAAATCAGTACATTTCATGTGTCTGCAGGATGCTTTCACATTGTTGTGTGGAAATATTGGCTGATTTAAAGGTTCTAACAACTAATGGTGTACTAATGTCGTACTCGGCGGTAATCTAAAGTACACATCTTCTCAACACACTCTTTTTATTTTTACATTTCTGCCATAAGAAGTACCACCACAAGCAAATCAGAGCAGGAGATAAGATCTCATGAATCTGATACTTACTTTAATATTATTCAAACAGAGTTGATGATTGTTACACTTCCATGAGACCCAGTATAAATGCCAAAGGACGGACAAGTCAGTCGACCAAAAAGAGTCATTAGAAATGTGGTGGCTGAGAGTCCATACCGGGGTTTCCTTATTTCTTCAGAGATTATATTGGGAAAAAAAAACAGAATTTGAATGTGGTTCATGTGTCTCAGCAGCTGAATTTGACAACATCCTTAACAAACGTGCCATCAGTGTTGATGACGGGAGACTCCTCCAGACTCGTGTCCTGTTCAGGTGCGTCTCGGCTGCATACAGTCAGTATTTTTAAGGGTCTAGTTTTACAGTAACAGTATTTTATCATTTCATTGCCTGACAATGGATGTCTTGTCAGTGTTTTTAACCTCAGATAAAAGAAAAAAAATAGTTTTTTGTGCACTTATTGACCATTGTGAGCTCTCTCTCTCTCTTATTCTTGGTGTGTAAGTGCATTGAGATCCCCGTTGTGGGACCTGTGTATAGTCTTGCAGCATTGGTTATAACCTGATGAAATAACAATGATGAAAATGAATTAATTCATAATAATGAAAATAATCTTATACTAGGTTAAAAAAAAGACAGTGAATCTAGTTGTTGTTTGTGGCATGGTTATGCATTCAATGGTCATAATTTAAATGATTAAAATGATACAAAAAAAAAAAATCTTTTCCACTGGCGCTGTTCTGCTGTTTTTGTTTTGTTTTCCACTCTTTTCAGTGTGCAGTATTGCGATTCCTGTTGCTAATGGTGTTGCTAAGCTAGCTTGCTTGCTCAGTTGTTTACCACCAGAGCAATATATTGTAGCAGTTTGACGAAATCAAGACATAAATGAGAAATCCGTACTCGCAAATTTCTGGCATACAAGTGCATGAATCTATGATTGCAAGTCTTAAGTGATATGGTCATGGTGTTCTTTATTATTTAGATTTGCAGATGTGGTGTAATGTATTGCTCTGGCCATCCTTTTTTTCTGCACCCACCTCTGCTTGCATCCTCTTCCTCATTCTGGCTGTTTAGGTTACAGTCGTGCCACTGGCCTGGAGGTCAGATTTAATCCATATTTTTCTGACCATATTTGAATTTTAAAGTGACTCATGTTTGATTTCCTGCGTGCGCTGAAACAACCAGCATGTGAACACAAGAGTCACTGATGCATAAGTAAAGCTCCATGTTTCCAAGCAACAAGCTCAGTCTGCCCAGCTCACACTGCCAAATCACCATCTGTAGTGGATAATAACAAGACAAAATAATAATTCTATTTCCGAAGCATGTTTAGAGCCGCACAATCACACTGGAGCTGGAGAGGAAAGAAGAACAGTGACTGCTTACTGGCAGCTATTCGATTCCTTTTGAATTGGATATAAACATTTGGCTGCGGCTCACAATTGAGCTCAATATGCAGTTTTTCATTACAGAAAAAAACGTCAAAGTTGCTCACCTTTGCCAGATAATGTCAATGTAGCCTAAATGTAGCCAAATCACCTGAAATCTGATGTTAATTATTTAAGCAGCCTTGAGAAGATGTGGCTGCTGTTGCAATCAGGAAGAGGATGTGAACGGCTCGCTCTTCATTTGATCAAGTCTCCTCTTTTACTCTCTAACCATGTCTCCTTGTAAAGATGAATATGTGTATTGACACGTACTGATCCTGCGTCCTTCTTGTCTATCCGCTGACCACGGCTGAACATGGACTCACTTTACCATTCCAAGATTCTAACCGCATGCATTTGTGACAGGATTCAGAAAAGTGACCATGTCAGCACAAAGCATGAATTTCAATGACATGAAATCTGATTTCAGACCTCCCTGTGAGAAAGATTTGATCTGTTTTTGACTGTTTCTGCGGCAATAAAACCTCAGCTCTGTATCACAGGATGAAAAATCAGATCCTCTGTGCCTGAACCAATTCAGCTCTTGTCTATCACGAATTGAACCACAGATGTAAAGCTGATGATGTCAGTCTGTGACCTTAAACTGATCATCACGTCTTTCAGATCCATGTATTATGTCAGGTTGGACATCCTGGACGTTGGGAGTAGTTTTTTTCTGTTTCTCCATAGTATTCTAGACTTTTTTGTACTTCACTCTGGTTGCTTAGTAGCAGGCTTTTCTGATTCACTCCTTCATTTTTGTACATATCTGTGCCAACAGCTTGGGCAGACAGTGGCTTTTTTATTTGTAAAGACATAAACTTGCTTGCATATATAAATAAAACGGAATAATACACTTGTGTACTTGTTAATAAGGGAACATTTTGAGTTTGTGTCTTTATTTCACATTAAAACACTCTTGCGGTGGTCTAAAAGGCTTTGCAGATGCTTTTAACATTGCACGGAGTTACATTTATTGGCAAGGCAAATTTATTTATAAAGCAACAACTCAAAGTGCTACACATCAAACATAAAAGTGCAAAAGAAACACAAGAAAAGGATATTTAAACACACAATATTAAAACAATATCAAAGCCATTAAAAACCAAGAGAAAAAGAAATAAAAACAGCTGAAACAGAATAAAAGATGTAGAAACTGTAATATAATTACTGTTTTGGCAATTTTAATTCCTTAATTTACTAGTTACTGGGAAAAGTAATAAAATTACTGCAAGTGTTACTAAGTAACGCGTTATTTCCCAACCCTGGTAAAGACATTGTCAAATAGTGAAGCTTACTGAAGATAGATATGTGGACAAGTCTTTCCAAATCCTGCAGAGACATGAGTCTTTGTATCCTTGATGTATTTTTAAGGTGATATTGGGCCGACTTTGCTGACTGTCTTAATGTGTTCAAATTCAGGTCTGAGTCCGTGACCACACGCAGGTTTCTGGTTTGTGATTTTTCAACATTATTGATTGAAGCTGAGCGCTGACTTTCAGTTGAAGGTACAGAACAAAGTTCTGACACATCTAATCATTAATTTGATAAATGCACATACTTCAAGTTTGTGTAAGACCATAGTCCCCTGGTGATATACTTGTGTAGATTTGTGTGTCATCTGCATAATTACTATAAAAAAATACTGCAGCACTATAATTAATCAATAAAGTAACTTCTTTGATAGTGTAATAGTAATACAGCACTTGTTCTGACTGGAGGTTTTAGCTAACAAGACATTAGAATTCAATATGTCTTGTTAATGAGCTGCGGTGGTTGTCAAGTTAGAACACAGACAAAATATTTTACACTGCTAAGAGATTTTACCATCTGTCTAAATTTTCAGGGGGCAAGCGTAGCTTTAAATCACTGGAAAACTTACATTTATTTATCACAAAGGATGTGATCCTTTTTTGTGTGTGTGATGATAAACACATACACACATAAATACAGTTACATTGTAGCTCCGTCTTTCCAACACTAAATTTAATGCAAGTGCATTAGTGCAAACTGTAACATGGTGCCCAAAGTAGAATGAAATCCTGCACTTAGGCCACATTTCAGGGAGAAATCTCAAGTCTCAAGTCTAAAATTTAACATGAAGTCGATCAGGAACACACACACACACACACACACACACACACACACAGTGTGAGCAAAATAATTCTAGATAAACAGCCCCATCTGGTGGAGGATTTAAAACAATACATTTTCACTAAATTATTCACAATAATTTTAAATGTAATTATAATCAGAAAAAAACATACATGTTCACCTTCTGTAACTATGATCTACTGCGGAACTGCAGAGACAACGTCACACCCTCACCACAAAAATGAGAATACTGTCAAAAGAAGACGACACTTGAGTGCCAGGTGATTTTCTTTGTTCTTTCTTTTTTTTTCTTTGTATGTAGTATGACACTACATAAGAAAGGAAACTCTTGTTGCCCTTTGTTGTCAGTGATGGTATAGCTACACATTAATTATCTTTTGACTGGATTTCTTGGTCTTTAGCTTTGGAAAGTGAGCTGGCTAAGCCTCCCTTTACCAGTAAATAAAAACTAAAATACAATAGATTTGACTGTACAGTGCCTCTACTGTGGAAATTCTAAACTCTCTGAGTAAATACAAGTTGTTCTTGTATTACAACTGTCTCACTGTTGTATCTGTCAGGATTCCACGTGGAGTCTTCCTTAGGCCTGCTTTGGGGGAAGGATGGGGAGCAGATGGACTGAAACCTCGCTGAGCAGCTGAGGCTTGCTGGTCGGCTGTGGTGGAGGCCTGGACTACCTGGTGAGCTGAGGTGGAGGTGTGGGCCGGCTAATCAGCTAGAGCGCAGGCCAGAGAGGAAAATAGCTTAAGGCAATCTGTGACCTGTGCATGCAGTCACACTCTGGAAAAATGTCTGATTTGAAAGGCCAGATGCCTGTACCTTTAAACTGGCATGTATGTTGCTTGGACTTGATATGTCATAGATAAATATACTTTGTGCAGGATTCATTCTCATCCATCACTGGCTGTGTTTATCATCTTCTTGAATGGACCATAGATGCTACGATCAAGGGGCTGTTATTTCTGCAAATGTTACACTTTTAAGAATGACGCTGTGGCCGGTCCTTTGTGTAGCACATTACATTTTATTCCTGTAGGAACAGTAACAAAAACACATCAGTGTCAGTCCATCAGCGTCTGTGTTGTTTCTGCATTGCTCGTACTGTCTGACGTCTCACTCCACTAGTGACTGGCGTCGGCCACTGATACCTCATGCACACAGCGCCCTCTGCTGACCAGGTACTGCAACCATGTAAAACATAACCAGACTTGCTAGAAAAAGAATGAAATCACACAGGAAATATCAATACAGTCCTTTTTAACGTGTTTTAAAGTCCTTAGCTGTTTTTAATGAGTTCAAATTTTAAATGGAAGGCAAGATATTTTAATCAAGTCTTTTTCTTTTTTTTTCTTTAGTGTCTCTGAAAACACACATTGCCACATGAACAGCACTGTGTTGGAAAAGAAAGAAGGAGCACTATGTCATTTTCTTTGCATTATTCAACTGCCTTCACTTACAGATGAGACCTGTATGTGTCCTACAACAATAACACCTTCCTTTCAGGACTGACCTTTGTACACTTGACAAGTTAGTTCAGGTAGATGAGGAGGTCCTCCTGCATCAAGCCAGAGTCATCACTACTCCCACCACCACCTTGTGGTCAGTCGCTCCAGAAGGAATCCTTGTACCTTTTACACAGACAGATGAAGGCTGGGGAAAAGACATTTCCCAGTGTTTTTACAGCACAAGCTATTGATACCAGGACGTCCCTTTCTCCCGAAGTCGTTACCCCCACTTGGTTAGCACCACAGTGTGCAACCACACGGTCAGACGTCCGTACAATCTTGACACCCATCTCATCAACATTCCAAATATCATTCCCACTAAAGCATTATTTCTCAATTAGATGTCCAAGCTTGTTGAAAAATCTCTCAAGATTTGGACAACTGAAGCTTGTAGATTGTGACAAACTACTGAAGTTGCCTCTGGACTTCTGATGGACAGATTTGGATGTCATTTCATTGAAGGCCGAAAACCAGTCAGCTCCTGCCATCGCTTTCTCATCTCAGCACTGAAAGCATTTGTTATTTTTCGCTGACAACTTGTGTGCTAACTTCCTGATCTAAAAGAAAGTCAGCAGTAAGTGTTATCCTACAACCCCTTGTGTATTTCAAATCAAATCAAATCAAATCAAACTTTATTTATATAGCACTTTTCATACATAGGAAAATGCAACCCAAAGTG
>JAPQLA010000019.1:28409272-28424798 GCA_029822935.1 Naso vlamingii
GCCGGTGCCAGAGGACCTCAGGGTCCGCGAGGGTTGATATAATAAAAGCAGGTCAGATAGATAAGATGGTCCAAGACCATTAAGACATTTAAAAACTAGTAAAAGAACCTTAAAATCGATACAGTATCATTTAGTGATAAACAAGCCTCAACAATCATGGTGTAAAAGATGTTGATCCATGGTGTCTACCTCTTCATAATGGGGACAAAAACTGTTGAGTGAAATGAGTGAAATATTTTCCCTGAACATATGAGTGCTCTACTTTTTCATTTAGGCCTATCTCCTTCTTACCTCTCCCGTGGTTAACCCATAGTACAGATCATCTGCTTTTTTCAAACACAGTCAAGATTTCCTTCCTTGCATCACTGAAGACTCTCTGTCTACCACAGCAGCCTCATGGGGCTGCACACTTCAGCCCTCGTCTCTTAGCGTCTGCAGGGCTTTACAGAATTTGTAAAAGGTGATGTGATAGATGGAGTTGTCTTTGGCGACCAGTCTCACTAATTTTCTCTTCCTGACTTCAACTGCAGCGTATTTCAGAATGTCTGCAGGGACACCCCCATCTGTCCTGCGCTCTGTTGGCATGCTGTAAAATATCAGAAAGGTACAAAAAACACTTTAAGTCATCACACAGGGATGGTTGTAACATTTTGAACTAAACTGTTAAAAACTATCCCCACCCCAGGCAGCCATTACTCAGCTAACTGTTTTGTCATGTAGCTTTCAAGTAAGCAAGAATGCTGTACTCCAAATTAAGCTGGAGAAACAACTAGCCTACTTTAGGTTAAGTCATCCCGTTAGATCTACCACACAATACACACCAGACAAAAAAACATTTGGTAACACTTAAGTGTTAAATCTACCACCTATACCTACCACCCTTACCACCTATAACACATTATAAATGTGTTCATAATGTATTATGAACACATAATGTTTATGATGTGTTAGTCTATAATGCATTAAAGATGCATGCTTTAAGTTTTATCAATAATTTTGATCAAAATAATTTCTTTCTTATGTGAAGATCTTTTTTTTTTAAATTCTAAAATCCAAAGTGTTGTTCAGAGACTTTCTTTTTTTCATGTCTTCTGTGAGCTCAAGATCAAGGTCAACATTCCTTTACTGTCATTCAACCATGTAAGAAACATGACAGAATGAAATGCGGATCCCTGGTCTCAGTACCAGTAAAAATATGTGCCTGCAACTAGGAACAAACAAATAACATTAAAATAAATAGTCATTAAAAAAGTAGTAGTAACATGTGTTGTGCATTAAAACCTGTAGGACCGTAACACATCCTAGTGGGCAGCAGGCAGCAGCCGACTGTAGTCACATTACAGTTTAAAGGTGCAGCAGCTCAGATGGAAGAAAAGTCCAAGAAAAGTGCAACCGTGTTATAGTCATTCAGTCCATCATGGCAGTGTGTAACAGTTCATAAGCCTGACAGCATCCAGGAAGAAGCTGTTCTTGGGACTTGTTGACTTGTTGTCCTTGGCCGGATGATGCGTGGCCTCCTGCCTGAGGGCAGCGGTGCAAACAGCTGATTCGCAGGGTGGGTGGGATCTTTCATGATGCAGACTGCTTTGCTCCTGCATCTGCTGTTGTACATGTCTGAGATGGGTGGTAAGCTGCACCCAGTTACCCTTTCTGCAGACTGAACTACCTGCTGCAGCACCTTCTTCTCTGCCACTGTGCAGCTGGCATGCCACACAGTGACACAAGTGGTCAGTGTGCTCTCCACCACACACCTGTAAAAAGAGCAGAGGATGTTAGAGCTCAGAAAGAACAAGCGCTGGTGAGCTTTTTTTATTAATGCTCAGGGTATTGTTGTGCCAGGTGAGGGTGTTAGACAAATGTACCCTGAGGTACTTGAAGCAAGGTTGTGCTCCTTGCACCACCTTCGCAGATCTTCCACATCCTGCCTGTAAGCTGCCTCGTTATTCCTGGTAATAAGACCCACCACTGCTGAGTTGTCTGCAAACTTCACAATGAGCTTTTCCTTGTAGTGAGCTTTGCAATCAGATGCATAGAGTGTGTAAAGCAGTGGACTGTGTGCGCAGCCTTGGGGGGAGCCTGTGATGGATTGGGATGTGGTGTTGTTGATTCTGACAGTCTGTGGTCTGTCTGTCAGAAAGTCCAGGATCCAATTGCAAAGACATGGGGGAAGTCCGACCGCTGACAACTTGTTAACCAGTATTTGCGGGATGATGGTGTTAAAGGCGGAACTGAAATCCAGAAAGAGCAGCCTCACATAGGAGTCTTTTTTCTCCCAATGTGTAAGTGCATGATGGATTACAGCAGGGATGGCATCGTCTGTGGATTGGTTCCGCCTGTAAGCATACTGGTGAGGGTCTTATGTGATGTCAATGGACTGTTTTATGCGTGCCATTACAAGCCTCACAAAGCATTTCGTCATTATTGGGGTGAGCACAACTGGGCGGTAGTCATTTAAGCAGGACACTGTCAGCATCTTTGGCACAAGGACTATAACAGATGTCTTTAGGCCTGTTGGGATGACAGCCTGGGACAATGAGGTCCTTCAGCACCTCTGACATCTGATGTACACAGTCCCTCAGGACCCTGCCGGGGATCCCGTCAGGACCGACAGTTTTCCAGGGGGTGATTTTCACCAGTGTCCTTTGAAGGGAGGCTCATCTGGTGGGAGTGTCAGCCAAATGGTGAGGGTGGTGTTGGAGGCCTCGAATCAAGCGTAGAAGAAGTTTAGGGCGTCAGGTAGCGATGGATCAGCAGGGCACAGCACATCCTTTTTTTGTAACCTTTTTGTTGACTCAAGGAGCATGCCCTTCTGCATGGTTGGGACGAACGGTGATGGTTCTGGTTGGTGATGTAGCCCTGAACAGATGTTGTGTATTCCTCCAGGTCCACACTACCCCCCACTGTTGCTGCCTCTCTAAACACCTACCAGTCCGTTGTCTCAAGGCAGTCCTGTAGCAGAGGGACAGCTTCAGAAGGCCACTCAGTGGTGGTTTTCTGTGTAGCTTTTATGTCCTTTAACACAGGGTCTGAAGCACCACGGTGGGGGCGGGGAATAGATCTGTATGTCATCCGTCTGTTTGTGTATACTTTGTCGAGTGTTTCTCTCCCGGGTGGCTATGGTGATGTGTTGATAGAACAACAGGAGTGTGTCCTGCAGGTCTACATGGCTAAAGTCCCCTGTGACCATGAACAGAGCCTCTGGGTGTTTCTTTGGCAGAACGGCTATGCTATCATGTAGCTCCTTAAGGGCGATGTTAGCGTTAGCATCCGGGGGGACATAGACAGCTACTATGAACATGGCTGTAAATTCCTGTAGCAGATAGTGAGGGTGGCATTTGATAGATAAAAGTTCTGCTGCTTCAGAGCAGTGTCTGCCATCCACAGAACAGTTCGTGCACCAACCTTTGTTCGTGTAGATGCATAGTCCTCCTCCTCTTGTTATGCCTGACAGCTGGTTTCAGGCTGAGCGGAGGAAAAGCTGCCTGTCCACCTGGAAAACAGAGTCTGGTATATTGCTATTAAGCTAAGTTTCCATCAGGATGATAGCGCAACAGTTCTGCAAAAGGAAGTGAGAATGTGCAATATCGATGACATCACCCCAGCTCTTTTCTGATTGGCCAAACAGACACTGTCACAACTAACCCAGTGCAACAACCATCCCCAGTCTCCTCTACAGCAAAATGTTGTAGAAGCAATATTCTGTATTATTTATTGACTATTATTGATCTTTGCAAGTTTTATCTTGTTTTCCTTTATCCTGTTTTTGCTGATGGCACAGCTCTTACTTATTTTTATTAACAGTATTTTTACTGACCAATGGTATATTTTTATTCAGTCTCTTTCTTCTTTACTTTTTCTTTACTGATGGTTCTGTTTTGTCTTATTTTACTAAGGCTTACTCCTTTAGTCTTCAACACTTTGGTCACTTTGTCATGTCTTGTGCTGTGCTATATGCATGCATAAAAACTCACTGTAACCCAAATCTACTGACAAGTACAAATAAAGTATCCTGCACCTGAACCTGTCATTTTCTTTTGTGACACACATGATTTTAAAATGGAAAATTCAGTGTAAATTTATTCATTAATGTATTGTTTCATTTAATCAAATCAATCATTTGTTTTTGCTTTGTCTTTATTTGATTAATTTGTTTTTACTTTTGCTTACCTGGGCCCTGCCCTGTTTTTGTTTGTGTCAACCACTCAACTCACACACTTTACAAAAGTTTTTATTTTAGGTAACACTGTATCTCTGTAAATACATTTAAAATGTAAATGATAACACAAAAAATTAAAAGATAAATTGTTTCCATTGTGGTGTTCTTTCCAGGAAGACAAAGAGATAACAAAGCAGGTCACACATGCCTAAGGTACCCAACAGGGCAGAAGTCAACCAATTTAAAAAAAAAAAAAAATCAACCGAAATTCTACCTTCCCCTAAACAATGGATTGTTGTTTGAAAAACAACAGATTTCACGTCACCAACGCAGTTATACTATTGGCTCACAGGCCTTTGGCCATCTTGGAAAGAGTTAAACAAATTATAATTTGGACTTACCAAAAATTTTTTAAACAAATAATTCACAATCATAATATATACTTTTTTTTGATAAGACTTCACCCAAAGCATGCAGCTGTAATGCATATTAACACATTATGAACATATATAACACATTACAACAGATTTTGAGCACACTTATGATGCATTATAGGTGGTTATGGTTACGGTTAACCAATACAGCACTATAGATGCACTGTAACACATTATAAATATGTTCATGATGCATAATAGATGTATGCTTTAAGTAAAGTGTTACCTTTTTAAATTATTAAGTTATTATTAAATTATTTTATTTACTTTTAAATGTTATACCTATTAAACCAGACCTGTTCAAATGGTGGCCTGCGGGCCACATATGTCCCAGAAGCGACCGCTGAGTGGACCAGCTAGAAAAACAAAGATAAACAGAGAAAAAACATTTTGTGCTAGCCAATAAAAATTCTTTAAGGCATTGAATGCAACACTCTCCATAGCCATGCAACATTCAGTCCACAACAGAGCACGTAGCTGTGAATGTCTAGTGGTGGTAGTCTGCAGAAAGAAAGGCGCTCCAGAGGGACTTTCACGTGGCCCAAAAAGTCATTTGATGTCCTCCTCCATCTCTTGAGGACATTTACAAATCACTTTACAGCATTCTCAGAGACTCGTGCCACCTGGTCACCATTTATTTGACTGTTGCCCTCAGGGAGGCGCTACAGGACCATCAAAGCAAAAACAAACAGCCTGACAAACAGTTTCTATCCCAGAGCTGTCATTGCACTCAGTGCTGCACAAACCCTAAACACTTGAATCACTCATCTTACCTACATGACATTGTGAAATACACTGGTGGACAGTGCAATATTTGTATTGTTTATGTTTTTACAGTTTTTAACATATTATAATTTTATACTTCTTTTTTAATCTGTTGTCTTTTATTTATTTGTTGTCTTGTCTGGAAATTGTACTGAGTCTGAGAGCTGCTACCTTAATTTTGTTGTACTTGTGCAACAACAATAAAGTTCTGAATCTATATCTGAATCTATGATATGACCTCTGAGAACATGTCTGTTTCAACCCTAAAACGTAAAGCTGACAATGAAAACTGTCGGTTTAAACCTGCCTGGGATGAAAAATATTTTATTTATTTTAGCGTCAGATCCAAAAGCCAAATGGATGCGTTTGATTTGTGATGACTGTATTGCAATATTAAAAGAATTCAATGTTTGGAGGCACCACTTTGAGTAACATCAGACTTTGCGGAGAAACTTTAGAGAGGGATCACAGGAGAGGGCTGCAGAAGCTCAGAGTTTGGTTGCATCCCACAGCCGGAGCTGTTTTCACTTTGTACACTTTGTGATGTGCCTGTGTCAGATGTGATGAAATGTTAAAGGAAATCGGTGAATAAAAATATCTTGCTTTTCATTACATTCATTCGTGTTGGTTTAAATTCTGTCATTTACCTGCTGCTGAAAAGCCTGGTCCAGCTACATCCTCCGATGTAATATCAACAACACATATATTTAGCACATATACTTCAGCTCAGCAAGCATGCTGTCATTCAAATAATCAAGCAGCTTGTGTAAACACAGAAAGGACATATTCTCATACCAGATCCTGTGATAATCTCATTTAACAGGTAAGACGTTACTAAAATCAACTCTTAAGGCATTTTGTCTTATAGTATTTTAAATGTATTTGCATCTACAAATTCAATTTACCTTCAAGATTTAATTACCCTACCAGTAACCATGAAGAGGATTTGCTAAAATGCTGAAAAGATTTAAACTGAAATATACATTTGCATTAAAGAAGAATATGAAGACTATGGAGAAATCAGTGAAAGTCATTTCTGAAACATAAGAGTTTGCCACCAGAAACTTTTTATTTTTTTATTTGAATGTTTTTATGTAAAGAACTTGTAAAAACAATTTAACATTAGCTGAATAGTGACACTGAACAGTACAGGAAAATGGTTAATACTAAATGTGGTGAAATAGTAACACATGTAGAGTCATTAGTGAGCTGTATCAGTAAAACCTCTTAAACAATGTTATCGGCATAAATTTGCCGACATCAGCTAAATATTCCGACAGTTCATTTTTTATTTCTCTTTTTCACACTGCTAAAATGTGTTGTTACTGAAATGGTTTTTGACCAACATTAAATTTAAAATGTGTACTGAAAAAATAGACCATCTTCAGGAGTTACAGTCTGTATATGCTGTACAATTTCTGTCTATATAAAGGGCTGACAGGACTTAGACAGTACAACTTTGAACACTTTGAGAAACAAACTTACAAATACTGGTTTCACCATTTGTACAAAACATTTTATATAGCCCTAGACATAATAAGAAAACAGTTGGGTATAGATTTTAAAAAAGTACAGGTAACTTCACAAGTAAACAAAGATGTATTGTTAACTTTTATTACAAAAATACCATCATGTATAAGTGAGTATAAATAAAGTCTGAAACTTTTTGTGCACTACAGGGTGTGAAGAGGAACTTAATTTGTATAAAGGCTTTCATGACTTCAGAGGGATGCTTGAGTTTGTGTCGTTTGAGTCTGAAGACTACAACTTTGAGAATGAAAATCAGTGAGTGTGAGGAGTTACGAAGAAGTGACCAAACTTCTGAAGCCCACTCCTCACCTCTGCCTGAGTCTGGCAGTTTGAGGCAACATTAGCAGCTACTAACACCCACTTCAATCCCCACTGAACTGGCAGCAGAGAGTTGTATGATAGACAATGTTGCCAGACTCAGAGAAGAATGTAGGAAATATTTACATTAACTGTAAGCCCTTTTTCAAACGGCCTTTTAAAGGAGAAGTCTGTTTTGGGTTTTTTTGTACATTAAGCCTGTGGACTCACACCAAAAGCTTCAAATATACGCAGGTTGTTGACATCGCCCTGCCCGGCGCTGCCAGCCCTTCTGGCAGCTGCAGGCAGGGGGCGGGACATTTGCTGCAGACATCACCTTTAGCTTTGATTATCATTACTAATTTATAGAGTGTGGGTTAGACCTTCTCTCTATGTAAAGTGTCTTGAAACAACAGTGTTGTGATTTGGTGCTATATAAATGAAATTGACTTGATTTAGCTTTTTTTAAGGTGATGATGTCATAAAGTATGACCTTAGACATGCAAAGCCTCATTCAGAAACCTTAATTGAAGCTTTGGATGTGAAGAAATAACATTTGGTGCAGCCCTTGTTAAGCTACAACTGAATTAAATGACTCCCAGGTTTTCATAGATAACATCGTCTGTTTCTGTCGTTGTGCTTGTCGTACTGGCAGTGACAGAGGAAGAAGAAGAAGAAGAGGAAGCACAGGAAGGGATGCTGTTGGAGGTTGTAGTCGGGCTGGTTGATGGTTTTGTTTTGCAGACTTGAGCATAAAGGTGGGCAAATGGGTCTGGGATGTCTTTCTTTTTATGTGACACTTCTTCCTTCTTGCTCATGGGCTCAGTGTAAATGGGTTCATCGTCTGCAAAACAGTTTGTTTTTTCTTTGCTTTGAGTGACAGCTTGTTTATTTTGGACTGGACTGACTCTGTCATACACCTCAGAGTAACCTGAATCGGGGTGTTCAATGTTAAAACAAGGATGTGAGGCAGAGGGCTTCGGAGAGGGTGTGCCAGTTGTTTTTGAACTGGGCGGTTCTAGCGGGAGAACACTTGCAGGGTCTACATACAGAGCCGTGGTGGGTTTCGCTTGTGGTAGAGATTGAATGCAATCGGCTGGATCAGCATATACAGCTTCAGATTGGCCATCAAGGTGGCTTCCAGAGTGGCTCTCATGCGTGGGGACCAGTGGGAGAGGCATGAGGGTGATGGGAGCTGGCTGCACTGAAACACATCCTGATGAATTAACCAGGTCTTCTTGAACATGTGCACTCATCTCTAAAGACAGAGGCTTCTTCTCCTGTGGCTCCAGAAGAACAATCAAACTGGTCGTATCAGGTATTTTGGGCAGAGGGGAATGAGCCCGTATGTTGGTCACTGTGACTTTCTCACCCTCTTGGTTTTGGTTGCCAAAAGTAACGGGTGACGTCTTCCGTTTGATAGTACTCTGAATGAGGGAGAACATTTTCTCAGCCTGATGTGTCTCAAAAGTGAAAATCCCAGGACCAGAGCTGCACCGTCGACCTGCTTCAATTGTTAAGACCATCTGGTGAGAAAAGACATATAAAATTATAAAGCATGTTCATGTAACAATTCTCAGAAAGAAAAGCAATCCGATGCAGCAACCTGCTATGATATAATATAATATATAAAAATAATGCACATTCTTCTATAGTGGACAGCAGATGAGACGTGTAAGGAGAGGTTGGCATTAGAGATGCTCTGACACTGATACCAGACAACCGAAAATGCTGGTATCAGAATTGGTATCGGTGAGTATGTCAGTCTGTGCACTGATTCAGTCGGCCTGCCGTGTAATTTATTAGCCACTAAACGGTACCCGGCCACTCCCCACTTAGCTCAGTCAGTGTAGTGTAAGGAATTTGATTTTCCTAGATTTTATTTTTTTATATTGCTGTTGCGCTACTGTTTTATAGTGTGCTATTTAAATCTTTTTATTTTACTAAATTATGTTTACACCTTACGTTTAAAGGAAGTTATTTTTATGTGCTAGTATTGGATCAGTATTGGCCTCTACCCAAGTTTGGATATTGGAATCGGTATCAGGAAGGAAAAAATTTATCGGAACTTCTCTAGTTGGCATTATTTAGGAACCATACCTTATCTTTTCCGTATCGTCTCAGCAGTTCGTACGGCCATTCTCTGACGATGTTCTTCTTTTGTGCATCTTTCAGCAGCAGCGCCTCTTGGCTCACCTGCAGCCAGTACGCCCCCTGCAGGCCACAACGTGCTGCTGCATCAGTCCTCTGAACCGTCACCCAGAACTCCGATGCTGCGCAGAAGGAGAATTTCAGATTTTTTGAGAAAGGTTTAGTTTTAGTTTTGTTTTCCAGTAGTTTTAGTGTGTGTTCAGTTTGGGCCATGACTCAGAATTGTGTAACCACGGGGAAAAAAGAAGAAAAGAAAACGAAATTTGAAGGGGCTACAACTTTCATGTTATGAGCAACATTGTGTTGCAAAATAACAATCATTGATACCTGATAGCTTATTGTTAAAGAAATATTAAAAAAAACAACAAAAAACATTTATTTATACTTACTTTGATAAGACAGTTAACCAGACAAAATTGTTTCAGTTTGGTTTTTTAGTTTACTTTTTTTTTAAGGGTATTGTTTTATTTTCCTGTGTTCCAAGTTTAATTCACTGCTTATTTGTTTAGTTTAATTTCAGCTTAAGTTTAAGTTAAGAACCCCACCAATCTCCTCTTCAAAAAAATATGCTCTTAAGCTCAATATTCCTCTTACACGACACACTTAAACAATAAGCCCGTGGAAATCAGGACGGCCAGAGTTTTAAGAAAAGAAAAAAGTGTTGAAATAACAGAGGGATTCCAGAAATAAAACTGGTGAAGAAGAAAAGATAAAAGCATCACAAGTGAAGCTTTACCTTCATCTGCAGACGCATATATCTGGTTCTCCTCCATATGTAGCTGATTAGAGCTTGAGCCAGCACCTTGCTGAGAGACAGACACAGACAGCAGGGAGAGGACAGATGCGCCGAGCTACTGAATCAAATTAGACAAACAGCCCAAAGACCAGGTTTCCATATAAACTGATATACATGCTAGTTCGGATTGGGAAGCTTCATGGCCTCTTTAATCCAAACAATCGCCAAGATACAAATACAAAACACAAATGATGTCATTTCTCTTTCCTACTCACTTGAAACGTACTGTGACACAGTTTTTCTACCCACTCGACACAGTCGTCTTTGAGTGCAGCAAACACCATCGTTCTGTCCTGCGTCTCCACACAAAAAGCTGACATGTTCTCCTGCAAACAGCACAGAAAGCAGCTGTGAGTTTTAATTCAACCATCATGATACGTATGAATATCGTCAGCAACCAGAGGGGCTGACCATGGGACAGGCCTCAGCGTTTGGGGGGAGTTTGAGGACACTGATCAGCTCGGACAGTCGGACCACCTTCGGCTTCCTGTCAGCATGATGCTGGTGGTGTCTCCTGACCCCAGCACCATGATCACCTCCAACACCACCTGGAAGATACATGATGCACAAACAGATAAACCAAAAAATAAAGAGGACGGTAAAGTGGAAAATGTGAAAAAAGTTAAAATAATCTGCGTTTATGTAAATGAATTGGCTCCTTTTGCACTTGTAATGAAAATAAGTTACATTTATGTTATCTATTAATTTATACATTTTGGAAACAATTACACTAATGTGGAACTAATTATTAATTAACAACATTTGCCAAATTTACCCACATCAGTCTCAAACAACTTGCACTGTGGGCATTTAAATTTGAGTACAGAGAATACTGCAAAAGCCCTCTCAGGCAGGAGACACTGCGTCAGAAAACTTGCTTTACTAAATGCCAAACAGTAACAAATGGAGGCTCAAAGCAGTAAAACAGAAGTTTTAAGTGGTATTTTTGCTGGATGATAAATCGAGGAAGTTTTTTAAATCCAGGTGCCTCATACTGAGTAATAATTACAGAAGGTTCATAAAAACAATTTCGTTCTTAGAAAATAAAGTCTCCGCTAAATAGCTGAAATCAGCAGAAACAGCATTTTTAATGATTTAACTGAAGTGTTGACAAGTTTCTAGAAATGTAAAATTTATTAAGTGTTGTTTGGGGCTCATAGACTCACTCATCTACTGTCAACTGGTTATCAGAACTTCGAGTGTTCACGATTACAAGGAAATGTTTTCAGCATTTCAACACAGGGTGGCATAATGGGATAACAAGACTAAAGAGCAGCATATCACAGTAAACAACAAACATATACACATAGACCTATACAACAAGCAAATAATTTTGAGCATTTTTTGAATTTGTGTTCGTTAGAATTAATTAAATAGCAGCAACAAGAAAGCGAGAATATTATGGCTGACATCTTCTAATGAACAGTTTGATATCTGGGAAACACTGACCATCAGCTTTCACTTGTTTGAGCAGCAAAATCAATAACAACCCCCCCACCCCATGATGAGAGAAACGTCTTCAGCTCGGCAAACGATGTAAATGATGACAGCTAGTGTTGTAGTCCTTGAGATCGGTCTTGGGCTCAAGACCACTTTTTGAGAGTTTTGGTTTCGTCTCGGAATCAAACTTATTTTGACTCTGTCTTAGACAAAGTGGACTCAAGATTTTTAATACAGACCAGTCAAGACCGCAACAGATTTATTTGTAATGTAATGACTGTGATTGGATATAAAACTTTCTTCTTCAAATGCAGCCAATAATGTAGGCCATTTGTAGTTTGATATTTGATCTGTCTAAGTTTAGCTACCTCAGTCACAGAGAATTCATAAGCAAAACAGCGTACAAGAGGAAACACTCGACAGAGTGCAGGTACTGCAAGGCAGTGTTTACCGAGACGGCTGGAAAACATTAAACTTCTATCGCCACCTTGAAATCACAGGAAAATTATTTTAAGGTCTTGGCCCCTTAAAAACTTTGTCAAGTTTTGGTCTCGGTTGGTGTGGTCTTGTTTACAACACTAGTGACAGGTCATTGTGTTATGGGAGTAATACTGAAGCGACACCAGGAGATGTAAATAACATGGCTGTGCTGAGTTTCACTCTGTTAATATGAACTGAAAATCCAAAAAAATTTAAAAAGTTACATTTGTGTTTTTCAGATGGAAGGTTTCACCTGTCCACAGAATATATTTCAGCAATCCGGCTGCATTACAAGGTTACAAATCACATGCAAGCACCAAAAACAAACAGCAGAGGTCGACATTTACATTTTTATATTTCAGCTGAGGCTCTCAGAATGATTCAAGGCTTTTAATGCTGTGTGTATATTTGTATGGTGGTTGTGAAGTTAACCTCATATATATATATATATATATATATTTATATATATATATATATATATATATATATATATATATATTTTTTTTTTTTCCACAGCTAACTGAACTGAACATCAATTCATATGTAACATCAGTAGTAAATGAAGCCATGTTTTAAATCTTAGTAATAAACTTGGTTGTGCAGCTTGTTTTCATAGCTGTAATTAAGTGAGACCAAAATTTTATTGGAATGTTCCTTTAACCCCACACTTTAGGACAAATTGTGATAAAAATAAAAAATTTAAATGCACCTCCCAAATCCTGGATCTCCAGTCGACCGACTCCGCTGCTACTCTGAGGAAACAGAGACAACCACACCGGCTTCCATTTCTGACAAGAGACACACAGAGATGGTTAATAACAGAGAAAAGAGAAGTCAGGACGGCTCAGGAGAACAGGACATAACTGAATACTGAACATATATCTACAATAACATGTGTGATCTAAAAAAAAAAAAAGTTAAATGAATTATTGTTACTGGAATTACACTTCTACCCATGTTTGTTTATGTGTTACAGTATCAAAATATATTTATTTATATGTATTGTTATGTTCCATCATACATATACATACATAGCAACTGGGGATGCAACACTCATGATACATGTGTGACGATATGATACAAAAACGTGCGATATGATATTATACGATTCAACCACCGAAAATAAAAATTGATAGAGTGATGATTTTTGCCAAAAACAGACCTACCACTCTCGACCTAACCCTGATCCTCGTCAGTTTGAACCCTCCCATAAGTGACACAGAGAGGTAAACATTAGTCACACCCTGTCTGTGGTGTTCATATACAGTACAAAGTCCAGAGCAGTGTGAAAGCACCTCTGACACAATCCTTTCCTAGAAATAAAAGGCGGAAATGCATGACTGTGTGAGTTTCAACAGGATGCTAAGGAAAAGAAGTGCAATCTTACATTCAAACAACTGCATCACTATTCAGTTTAGCTCACACACTGTATGTGCAACATGTTATGTAATGCAGTGATTTGCGATGGATCCTTTGTATTTCTGTAGCAGTTTCATGCCGAGCGTGAGTGCGTGCTGTCTGTCAGCTGCACAGGAATGTGCTGCATGTAAACTGTGCTGTGTTTCGACTTGTTCATTGTTCAACACTCAGACTCTGGAGTCTCATTTAAGCAACACACAGAAAGGCTGACAGTTTCTCCACCAAAGGAAAGACTACACACATTCACACATTATGTCTCATTAATTTAATACATAAAGCACAGAGACAAGCAGTGTAATAAGCCAATAAAACAGCACATTATCTTTCCATCTGTCTTTGTTAGTTAGGAATTTATGTTAAGAAAGTTTTCCAGCAAAGTTTGTGTAACGTTGATATGACCATATCTTTATTATTGTAATCCAAAAACAAAGACTTTATTATATGTTGCTAGAAAACAAGGCAGTATATCTGATCCCATGTCACATCTCAGGCACACTGCGAGGTTTAAGGTCAGCTCAGCTACTGAGAAACAACAAAGTTCAAATCATTCGTGTACTCACTTTGCCAGCTTTGTGTGGTTGGAGGTAAACCTTCCCTATTTTAGTCTGTGCGTCCATCTGGGAAACTAACACCCTTCAGTTCTGGCCTTTGGATTCACAAGACGTGCAACTTTTTCTTTTCCCTTTTTTCTTTTGGCGAATTATGGGGGCGTGCCCACAGTGAGGCATTCTTGAAACCTGATCCTCACCTGGTGCACACAGTCATGCAGAGGTGTAGCTGAAATTGCCGTGAGGTGGACAGAGTTCAGGAATAATTCAGTGTTTTAATTTACAAAAAGAAATCTACATACATCTACAACATGTTTCTATATTTCAGCAGTTAGACATTTTATTGTTAAGAAGTTCTGAAGTCGTCTGTGAACTTAGTGTTTAACTGCTAAAGGTCTAAAACACACACACACACACACACACACACACACACAGGAGTGAGGGCTCTGTGCTCTGTTTCAGGAAGGGTTTGTTGTAAGTGAACAGAAATAAGCACCTAAAATATGTTATGACGCAGTACAACACAGCACAAACATGTTTTTAATATTTTGTTTTTGTTTTGCTTTTCATTCACCGAATATGAATTTCTCATAATGACACCAGGTTATGAAACAAGCTGCGGGAAAGGTCACTGCTAAATATAATGAGGATGTGAGATCACGTGTAAAGGCACAAAATCTGCAGCCATATATTCAAGATTCACCGAGGGTGTGTCATGTTCTCTGGACAGATTTCTGCTTAACAGCTTTAGAGTAAGATGAGGAGGGAAGAATAAACACAGACAACAAACACATTGTACAAATTATTGTCATCTAGTAAAAGACTGATAAATTCTACTTTGTAATTGTTCAACCTCTCTGTATCTTAAGCTATTCTACAGATAATTGTGGTGCTTTATCGGACTACGTTACATTGTAATGAGTGTCTAATGTTCAGTCCTGCTCATTTGCAAATATGCATGAGATACAAGAAAAAAAAATTCTAATGTTTAATGTGTGCTTGCTCTTGAAAGAAGGCGCCAGAGAGCAAAAGAAGGACAAAGGGCCAAAATGACCATAAACCTTTTAAGAAAATAACAAATTCAATTTAATACTGATGCCTCCATATGACCTTTATTTTCTACAGCAGAGGACTGAGGATGAACTGAGATGTTTCTCAGCCTGAGGGAAGAAGCTGCTACGCAGTCTGGTACTGAACGACGTATAAACCTCAATGTCACCAGGGGCTTCAAATATATGTCAGAGCAAAAGGTAAGAACCAGTGTCAGGTCACAATGTCAACTCTGTCTCAAAATGCAATCATCAACTTTTAAAATGATTTAATTAATATATATGGACATGTTTTGTGAACAATTTTTAATCACAAAACACAAGTTAGCAAGCAGCTAACAGATTCTTTGTTGAAAAGTGTAAACATGGAAAACTTCACAGCTTTTTACGCTTCGTATCTACGCTTTACTTTTGGTACAAATTAGGTGCACGCTTCCCCTTGTGCTTATGAGATTCTTGTG
>JAPQLA010000019.1:28446547-28460239 GCA_029822935.1 Naso vlamingii
CGGTGCCATATCTCACCTTAGGTAAAAATGAAACAAACTACATTCATATTACTCCATATTTCATGTCCACTTTAAGGTTGGGCAATGTGTCAAATAATTCTCACCAGTCATTATCACACCACACATTGGAAATAGGCAATATATTTGCACTTAAAAAGTGATTCCCATAAGAATCACTCTACAGCCCCCATGTGTATTTGAGAATAGAACAGACAGGAAGTCACTGGTCACGCTACTACTCACGTTCATGGTGTAGAAATAAAAGAGATTATTTGAACTAAACAAAAACACATAAACCTAACTAAACACATTATGAACTCTAAATCAATCAGAACACGTTAGATTCAACATAAATGAACACATGCAAAGAACTCTGGGAAAAAACCCATATCACCCAACATGCTACAAGCTGATAGCTGCAGCTAGCTTACCAGCTAATGAAGTAACGTTAACATTACACAGACACCGGAAAAAATCACAGAATGTTTATCAAGACATAACAGAGTTATGCAAGTATCTGATATGGAGTTGCTGCAAGTAGTTGAACAGGAATTACACGAGGACACCGAGAGTTGTGAGCACTTAGGAGAGCTGCTGTTCATGTTAGCTCCTGCTAAGAGAATCTCCTGGAGTTACTCCTTTGATGGAGGAGCTGGCAGCGGACATCGAAAAATATGTCACTGTACACAAAGGATGATTTACGAGAGCATGTGACAGGCCGAAGGGGAGCGTGCATCGCTTGTAATATGAGTAATGTTAAACATTTATGCAAATAACACTGTAATTAATGTTTAACATTACTCATATTCAAGCCCCCCTGTGGAGTAACGTTAACCCATGGCAGATCATTGCGCATGCTTTGTATTTTTAATTAGGCTATTTGCAGTTTAATTCTCGAAGAGGCATACCATTACAACTGCAAAATAAAAATACCAAAAATACATATACAATATTAACGCCAGTAAAAACAGGACATTGTCAATGGCTCATCCAATCGCTGTATGGCGATATATTAGTCCTCTCGCCCAAGCCTGGTTTCTGGCAGAAACTTTCTGCATAGTTTAGAATAAATGGCAGGTTTTGTACCAACTGGTGTTCAGTAGTTTCTGTATTTGATTTTACTCAATTTACTGAGCTGTTTCTGGTTTAACTGGTTCAGTAACAGAGTTGTAAATGTATGTTTGGAGAATAAGAAAGGGGATGGTTTATATTCTAACTTTAAATCATTAATATTTCACGATAGCCTCAGGTTTGGTCAAATGCAGATATTTCTTTAAGTTGAAACTCTTTGGTGAAACTCGGTTGAAACAACTTTACTTTTACTGCTTAAAAATGGAAAATTACTGTAAAATTAGAATGGGCATTGCGTTTTACTACTCTGTATTGAACGTAATTTTACAGAAGTCTGTTTAATCAGAAATTAGGTTATGTAATATGTCTATTACTAAAAATTTACAGCAGAAATTTGTTTTTTTTTAAATGTATTTTTAAATAAATGCACACCAAGCAGCAAAAATGTTTAACGACTTTATTGGATTTTGTTTTTTCACTGGTAACTGTTTACTTACATTGATAAGTACTAAATTAACTTTGGATGCTGTTAAAAGAGTGAACAATTATGTTATATGATGGTGGTTTGTTATAATTTAGCATTTTTAGACTATTACTGTAATTTTACAGGAAATTTATCAAAAAGCTGACTTCCTTGTAATTTAAAGGTATTTTGCTGTATTCTGAAAAAGACAGAAATATTCTGGATTTTTTTCACAGTAAATTTCTGTATTTTTTATTTATTTATTTTTTTTACAGTACACCACTTTCACAAGCCAATTTATGCAGTCGAAAAGAAGGTTGTGGTTTCAAACGATTCCGCTCTGGGACCCGGTTGCAAACATTTTGTATCAGTGGCACCAGCACACTGTTGTCATGTAAAAAGAAGGCCAAAATGCAACAAAAGTGAAATTTGATGGTAAAATTTGTGCTGTGTAAACTGCCCCTAACTCTTGACAGTTATTCCTTTATTTCTTCACATCTGAGTTTAACTCAGTTCGAGAGAACAGTTGCACATGTCATCTCCTTCACTGCAGCCTGCCTCTGTCTTGCATCTTCTCTCGCCAGTCTTCCAAATAGTGAGCTGTTGTTGTTTTTTGTTTGTTTGGTTTTTTTAGAGGGGGCGGGGTGCAGGGCTTGGTTGATGACAACAGCAACCCCCAGACACGTCACGTATCCCCTGATCAACCAATAGGAAAATTTGTTTTCAGTAGGCGGGTTTCAACAAGTAGAGGGCAGTTGCTGTGCATATTTATATCGGAGTAGGTAAAATTCAATTAATTTGCACTAAAATGTCAAGATTAAGACCTAAATAAACCAGAAACACTACTGAATACTTATTAGCATCAGTTTTCACCTGAATAAAGAGATTTAGGGTTTTAGTTTCTCTTTAAATGATCATACTAGTGTTTTGACTTTTTTCTGTCATTTTACATGCACCTTTACATCTATACTGCTGTTTTCACAACTGACATTCCCTATTTCACTTTTCAAAGTCTGTGCCCTCTCAGCCATCATGCAGTAAAGCAGATATAATGTTTACTGTGACCTACACAAGTTTTAACTTGATGCAGCACGCTTTCAAAACTGACTGACATTTCTATAAAGCATACAATAGCAAGCATTTCTTACTCTTCTGAGAGGACAAAACATACGAGAGTTACCTGTAGGAGTTAAATATGTTATGGGTGAATTTTTCCTTTCAAAGACCAAAGTGTTTCTACAAGTTCAGTTTTTTAGCATTTCCTGGAAGGATGTTCAGTGAGGTTGTTAACATGAAGCTTTTCCGTGCTGTCGCTGTGTGTTATTTACAACACTGTTTCCCCCTAGAAATATTTGCATGCCTCTAATGCAAACAACGTCTTGTTGTTTCTATTTGTCAAGACATTTCTGTAGTCTACTGCCAAGTTCCTACAAAGGACTAACGTTTGTTGAAAATCAAAGAGAGCTGCATAGATGTTTCAAATGTAAAATTCACTGACTTTGCTAGATATTAAATAGCATCAATTTAGTTTGAACCACACAGCTGTGTCCATATTTCACACTACATAGTACACACAGTATGTACAATGTACAGTACAGGGTGGTCATATTGTTTTCGTTAGTATACTAAACTTGGTTTGAGGTACTTTTTAACATTTCCTACAAGCAGGAAATGGAACAATAGTAGCGTCTGGATTTCCACTGTAGCTGAACTTGAGAGTTTTTCTCTTCGTCATTCGTTCTTTTTAGCTGTGTGTGCACACCAAATCAAACAGATTTTGTACAGTATGTGTTCATTGTGATTATTTTGATTTAAACTTTAAAAGTCTGGACTCCATTATCACATACTGGCAATAAAACTTTCTTAGTTTTTAAACTGATTTTCATTGAAAATGAATGCAGTGGCTGTCTGGAAGGAAAACTTATTTAAAATCTATGTGCAGCATAGTTGGCAGGTTTTTTAGGTTTTCATGGTTTGTTGATGATGCAGTAAAATGTGAAAACTAAAGCATTGTAGTGGTCCTTCTTATTGCTCCAGTGAAGGAACAGCCTGTCCAAACACCCTGAGACCCTTAAAGTGATGTTGTCACAAGATTGAATATATGGCGTTTAGTCTAGTTGTCAGTTTGTTCAATAAGTATTAAAACTGACTCACCAAGGTTACATTCCTCTGTAACGAAGGGGACGTGTTTGAAATTTTCCTCCACATTCACTTGAACGGAAAAGCTACAAGCTAAAATATAATGCATTTAAAATTGAAAGTTTCAAACACACCGTGACATTTATACATTAACTAACTTACGGGTCAAGTTGGTTGAGTTCTGTTTTGTTATTTCTGTGCTTAGTTTTTGCGCAATTATCATTTTTAAACAAAAATTGATCCGGTCTTTCAGACCGAAGTCTTTTGAGATCAATGCTGTTCTCCGGTCGTTGCTGGTGTGAAACAAACTCAGCAGTTCCCGAGTGAATTTACAAGCTTTGCACATCTTTGAGAATCACAACCCAAGCCATCAAGGCTGAAGCTGATACTGATGCTGATTATGTGAACTAGTTAACTCGTTAGCTTACCTGTGCAGGGAACAGCAGTTTTCTTGAGTAATGGACTCTTTCCTACCGCAACAGTCACTGTCAAGAAAATGATCGCTGCAAACACACAACACTGAGTTGTTTTGCTGCAGCACATCCCACAGTGTACTGATGTCTGGATGTCGGATGGACAACAACCACAGCTCACATCCCTCCAGAGATCCAACAGAGAAACAACAATAACAGACATGTGTTTCGTTGTTTGTATAATTGTTACATCCCACGACAATGCACCTCATTAAAACAAACAACAACACTTATTGCCAAAGTTTGCCTACTAACGCTAGTCTTGCTGAAGCCCTGATTCTTCACATTGAGCAGCGTGCGGGCACGCAAAAAGAGGCCAGCTCCGTGTCATGTGACGCTTCTGCTAGAGGGAAACAGGACAAAACTTATACAAACACTTTTCGGGAACAAAACATTGACCATACCAAAGAAAAAATATATATATTAAACATGTGGTATTGAACAGGTTCATCAAATAATATTAATCGTTTATTTCATGAAATTTGTAAGTGCAGTTCAGGTGAATGTTAGGAAAATTTCAAACAGCTCCCCTTCGTCTCAGAGGCATGGAACCTCGGTGAGTCAGTTTTAATATTTATTGAACACATTGACAGCTAGACTTTACACCATGTATTGAATCTTGTAACAAAATAACTTTAAAACTCCTCAGCGGCCATGGTTCACTCACACAGGAGTTTTCACTTTTCACCTTTACCTCATTAGACCTCTCCTCAGGACTGTGTGGGCATGTTCAGACTGTTGATCACAAAATTGTTGGATCATTTGCTGCACACAGCGCCTCATTAAGCTGCAAAGGTCTTATCAAGCAGAAGAAGTGAAAACACGACATGTTTATAGGTGTTTCCTCCTTTAGGATTTTGAATTTATGTTACTGCACTTCACAACTTCACAAACAAAACTCTCACCGACAATAAGACTAACAGAGATTATGAATACCCGAAACCTGGACGGAGTTTTTTTTTTAAAGATCCAGATTCATAGCAACCTAGAACTGTGTTTGTAGGAGAACAAAAGGCCAAAACGCAACAGAGAGCCTTTGTCACTAATCTAAATTAATTTGGATTAGATTATGGCTCTTTTTTTACTCTGTGACAAACACCCTAAAAAACTACACTATTGTCTATGTGCATCTCTATGGTAGCTGAAAGATACAAAATTTTGTACAAGAATTTTTTTTTAATGATTTTTGAATTAAAATGATTATGGTATGCATTTTGAAACTGTGGGTGGACATTGTGCTTTTTATTCGATGTGTCCTTTCTGTTGCTGTTGGGGAAAGGCAGCTGATGAAGCAGAAGTGCATGAGCATAAACCCTTTCATACGTACTATGCCTTCCTTCACTGTTTTACAGAGAAACTGAATTCTGAAGATGATGTTACTTGCTGATTTGTACGGAAGCTGAGAGCGGCCATAACCACCACTGTCTTTTTTCATTTTGATATCTCGTGATCATAAAAATAGTCGTTTCCTGATTGCAGGATAATGGCTTGTTTTCTTGTAGTAACGGAATTAAAAAAGCCAGTTTTTCAAAATAAAATGTTGCTTCCTCTCTACAAATAATTTTTATCACAGATCAGGATTGATGCTTACAAGTGTCTGTGTGGTGATGCTGTGGGGTCACGCAGTGAGATGGGCAAGTCTCACAGAAAACTGCATAGCCTTAAAAATGTCTTTATCTCTGCCATTATGTAAATATAGGCATTATTTGCGTAGCTGCTGGCTGATGCAGAGATGGGAGCTGGTCAACATCTTTGATTATCATAAATATGATGTTTTTCTTATGATCTGATAAAACAAAACTACACATTTATGCCTTCCCTAGCTGTTCAGTTATGAATCCTCCCCGACAGTGGCAGTGATCTTGAAGGGCCAAATCTGTGTGATCATGAACCACACACTCGCTTTCGATCTTGTGATGAAGGATCATGACATCAATTATCCTGCTATCACGGAAAAACAAGACATTTTCCTGTGATGGTAATTTGTTATCATGGGAAAACGGAAAGATAAAAGACAGTGGCAATCATGGCCACTCTCAGCTTCCATAGCTTTGCTCGTAACTGTGCTTCAGCTTTTCGGTTTCCTGGAGCTGTGGCTTTCCTCACTAGATTTACATTGCAATTTTACTCACAGGATTTTCAATATATTGTGTATAATAAATATATGCAGAAGCCTAAAATTTCACAATGTTATATCTGAGCCATGAATTTTGAAACTCTTATGTTTTCTCTGTTTTTACTTTATTGTGGTTCAAACATGGTCAAAGTGTGTGGGTTTGCAGAGAACTTTTGTTAAGTTGTTTTTATATCTTACACACACACACAAAACCTCCATGGAACATCTGTCAAGGCCACTCTGGACAAAGCTGACTACAGTCATATTCTGTACTTGGACCAGTTTGATAGTTCAGAGGATGTATTTATGTATTTCATGAAACAGTTTGAAAAAACAAAATTCACCTTCCTCACATGTATGTTGTCGTCTGAATCTCTGTCAGAATTTAGATGAACATATTCATCAAAACACAACAAACCTGCGAATAAATGTGACAGAATATTCTGCAGTGATCTTGTTATATTTGAACATGACAATGCAAGCAAACCCGTCTTTGTTTAGTGCAGTGTTGAGAGCACTCAGTATTTTTTGTAGAAAAAGATGTGCATATTTTACATTGTTCTGATTAAATGCTTTGGATTACAATAAACTTGGTAGCCACTTTTTAATGTTGACTTTCTGTGATGTCTTTTCTTTCATTCTGCCTGGATAAGTGATATCACGCTGCCTTGCTTAAGGGTGCAATGGAGTGACGCTGGATGCAGCAGGCTGAAACATTAGCTGTACTACATGGCTTCACCCAACAGGCCGAACTCTTAAAACTGATTTATTTAGTTTTTTATGAATTAAGGCTGCAAATGGTTTTGATCAATGGCTCAACTACACGACAGTTACAAGGGATGCTCATCATACAGAATGAGTCCATTTGTGAACAGCTCTGACATCTTAAAGAAACATTATGTATAAACTGTTATTTTGGCGTCCCCACAGTTTCTGTGTGTAAGTCCTGATAAAAACAAACCCCAGGTTCATGTAGCAACATTTACAAAATGCAAACAAAACTCAGCAGCATCACAACAACATTCTGGCCGGAAAACTTCTGGCATTTAGTGTCAAGGTTTGGACAAGTGCTGCACACTAAAGGCGAGAAATGTATCCATCCAGATTATGTTGTTATCTGTTCTCAGGCAGCTGTTGAGAGTAATGCAGTCCACGGCTCACAAGCCAGCCACAGGGAGGTCTCTCCCCCTCTTCTTTAGGTGTAGTTGCAGCCAGTTTCCACAGTAAAGCTGATGCTTTCACTCTGAAACTTCGTCTGGGAAAAGCACCGTGACTCTCATGCCATTCAAATGTCCTGTTCAGGGGCGTGTCTAGGAATTGGCCAGGGGTGGCATGGGCCACCCCTGTACTCTGTGCCAGTGGTGTGAATGAAGTGCTAG
Organism: Naso vlamingii; assembly: GCA_029822935.1. Taxonomy (NCBI): domain Eukaryota; kingdom Metazoa; phylum Chordata; class Actinopteri; order Acanthuriformes; family Acanthuridae; genus Naso; species Naso vlamingii. The sequence continues at coordinate 28,454,189 of JAPQLA010000019.1, forward strand.
TTCCTGAGTAACCTCTGTACAGGGGGTACTGAACCAGCTCTCCGTTTAAAGGGTCTGGTTATCAGCCCTATTGGTATTGGTCAAGTAGGGATTGTAGACAACTGTTCAAGCTGGTGGCGAGGAGATTTGCCTGGCTTCTCACTGCCTTCTACCGGTTGTCTACCCTGCTTCCTCTGGTGAAACATTTGGCCAAATGGCCAAGGAGTCAAATTGCCTACCAGCCACGCCCATGAACGGCAGCTCTCCTCTTACAGATCTGGGCTATTAGAAAGTTGCCAGGAAAATATTTAGTGATCTAAACAGTAGATCTCAAAGACAGGTTAATTTCAGGGGCTAGAGTAACCTGTAAGAACCTTTAGGTGGCAGACACACTTTACCTGGTATATTACTGCCTCTGAGAAGCATAAAATCAGTGTCCACCAATTTACTTTAAATGCAGTAATAGAATTTATGAAAATTTAAGCAAGGGCAAGCAACAACTCATGAGTAAAAACGGAAAATTCAAAATCAAAATTCAAATTCAAAATATAAAACTTTAATGGTCATGATTATTGAAAAGAATGATCGTATCCTGTAAAAGTAATGTAATTCGGTTAAAATCTGTGAAACCTGACTAATACTGAGTTGCAGCTGATCAGTCCATGGAAACTTGTTGGTAGAGAGGAATCGTGTGGTCACAGCAATCCCTCATTCAATGCTGAAGCTGCCTGCAGAACCCGAAGAAAAAAAGATGTGATTTTGTCCAAAATCCACAACAGTCCATCAATGTCCACAGTTCAGAACAGCATTGCAAGCAAAAGAACCCTTGTATTCCAAATTGTAATCCACCACTAGTTGGGCCCTGGTTAAGTCCTCCACTGTGGATACATCCCCTATTATAATCCAGTGGAAGGAAGTTAAATCCAAAAGTTACAATAATCCAGTGGCAGGTGATTAAATCCAAAAGTTATAATAATCCAGTGGCAGGTGATTAAATTCAAAAGTTGTAATAATCCAGTGGCAGGCTGTTTAATCCAAAATTATAATAATCCAGTGGCAGGCTGTTTAATCCAAAAATTGCTATAATCCAGTGGCAGGCTGTTTAATCCCAAATTCTCTCCAAATGCTTACTCCCTCTCAGTGAAAAGCAAGCCCAAAAAGTAATTCCTGAAATGCCTAGGTCCAGGGAAAATACTTTAAACATGCTTGAAGATGATCCAGGGAGGAAAGGATGATTATAACACATTTTTATAAAGACATGCCAGGACATGTCTGACTTCACTCTCTCCCCCCCAACGACTCCAGGAACCATGATATCATCTTTGTTCCCTGTATGGACTGCTAACAAACGGTTCACTTCAAATCAAGACAGATTCATACTTTTCACAATACATCATCAACCACTGAACAGAGTCATTTTGATAATTCACCAAGTTATGTATTAATCGTGTATATGATGTTATAAATCAGGTATATGATGTTTTGATCACTTAAACCATGTATAATCATACCAAACGTGTTTTAACTCTGGTTCAATCATGAGGAGAAAAAAGAGTTGAGAAGTGATGAAAGGCTCGGTTATGTATGTGGGACACAGGGGGCACAGAAAGAGCTATTATCACTCCTCAGACCCCTGTCTTTGAAACTCCATAGCAACTGCTTGGTTACCGGTCAGGCGTAGCCTTAACAACAGGTACCTTATCTCACTTGAGGCCAGTAATAAAGGAATAGAGAGTAAATATCACAGCATTCTACTGTGCTCCTACTTATCCACTTTTGCTGAAAATATTTAGTGCTAAGCTATGCTATGCTAAGCTGAGAAGTGATCTCGCATACCACCTCACCTGACAAATGGTACATAGGCCGTGTTCGGAATCGCCTACTAATGTACTGCTTACTACATACCCAAATTTTTTATACTATGTACTGCATACACAACAAACAAACAGTATGCAGACAGTTTACACTGTAGTATATGAGTATCCCAGAGTGCACTTTGCGCCAACTGAGCCGAAATCAGCAGGCTGAAGATGATTTCCTTTTAGCTGTAGCACTGTAAATATATCAAATTATTAAAATTTAATTTGTTTTCAGGTGAGAAAGTAACCATGTAGATCTCCAATATGTCACTGATTTGTCCAAATAACAGCTGTTTTGAAATTCATTCCGATGTTTTCGGAGATGCCCCACAACTCAAGCTAACCATAGTGAGAAATGAGCACGCTTCCGCATGTTTTCAAAAATAAAACCTCCATTAACTAATAATCTAAAGAAAACCATAAAGAAAGAATGGTGCTTTTGTTTTGAAACAGGATGTTGACCTAGCCTCACTTGAGCTAACTTGAAACAACTGTTCACTGACATGCCTTACTGGGTGAGGGTGCTGTCAGCACGGAGGTACATCCAGCTGTGTATCAATTTTGGATTTTCCTCAGAAGTAAGTTACCTTTTTTAAACAAGTCTAGACCCAAATAGTGACAGCCAAGGGGGGCAAAACTAGCTAAAAGCCCTACAAACAAAATTGGAGTGAAAAGTAGATACCCATACATGTTTGATCTCGTGGAAATAATACATAACCAATGTGCAAAATAGTATTTGTGAAGAATTTAAAGATTTCATATATTTTAATAAATAATTTCATAAAAAACAGTTCATTGACTTCATAAATAGTTAATAATTTCATAAAAAGTAGTTCACTAACAGTTCAGCTAACAAGCCAGTCGAGCAGTAACGTTACATGCAACTCTAAAAACAATTAAGATACATTCAAGACCCCATCATCTGAATATTAACCACGTACAAACCGTATTACAAGACTGGTTTACATTTTAACAATTTACTCATATTTATACAGGCGCTGCTGCTGCTGGCTGGTGCTGGCATCCTGTTGCTCCAATTCCGCTATTTCGCAGTTTGAAAAGTTGTGTTGCATCTTGGGGATTTTGTGTATGTACAGTTTGCTCACGATGCATACACAAAATATCTGGTTGATCGATTATACATCTTGGAACTTCTCTCGTACACAAAATCACATACTAGGCAGTTGAAACACACTCCATACTCAATCAGACGTCAGAGTTAGTATGATTAGTATGTTAGTAGGCGATTCCGAACACAGCCATACACTTTCTGTTTCCTAAGTGGGTGGAGTCACGTCTCCCATGGAGACAGTTAGGAACCACCATCCCTCTGCCTCGTCTGGAAGTGTTATAACGTCGTGTGAATGGATTAAAGTAGATGGATTTTGCGTTGCATGATATTTGTCTGATGGTTTAACTTTTAATTCATGGTTTCACCTATAAGACCATTTAAATGTCCATTTATGTCCGTTGCAAAGCAAAGCAAGAAGCACCAGTTCCCAAATCTCACAAGAGTGTGTTGCTGAGACAGAGACAGGTCTCGAACAAAGTTAATTTTCTCCTGATTTGTGTGTCTGAAAAATGCCACTTTTGTGTCAGAATGTTCAGAAGAAGTGTGTCTTGTGAAAAATATGTATCTTGGTGACGATCGGGCAAAAGAATTGGTTATACTTTAATTATAATTTCTCCTACAAGAATGAATGGACTAAGGACTGTTTGTAATCTCCTGAAGGGGCGGGGCTGTGGCGAAATCCATGTGACACTGAAACAGGAAATGAATGGTCAGTGAGACGTCTCACTCTCTATTAACCGTCTCTGGTGGCAGTAAAAGCACATTATGTTTTCCTTCGTTTTGTAAAGTAAATATTTTATCATTTGTTACTTATTATTGTGTTGCCTTTTTATGTCAAGTTAGCTAGGCTTCTGAATTTTTTATTTTGTTGGCACTTATACTTGTTCTATTTTCAAATGCACCATTTCCTCATTTTTACTTGACCCATCTTTTTAGATCATAAATTCTCAAAAGAATGACTGATGAAAGCTTTACATTACATTTGTATGGTGCCAGCCACTCTGTGTTGTGACTGGTAGGTCTATTTATCTTTTAAATTAAACTTTAAACACTGTAATGTCAGTAAATGTAAGTAAACGTGGCTAAAGGGAACAACAGTGTTAAATTAATACTATTTTGATGATTGTATGTGCATGCGCACCGTAAATTCTTCAAGCCACTATTCTGGAGTGATTGACTTATCGCCAAATCTCAAATGCCACCCTCGCATAAGTCAGTGCCCCTCTTGGGCCACCCCAGTTAATAGTGTAGACATGCAACTGGTCCAATCAGATATTTTATCCATTGAAAAATAATTAAGCTTTTTTATAAAAGCTGTATTTTCTGCCGGAGTGCAATATGGAATAAAACTGAAAAGCTTCTTGCAAACAAATGTGCAATGATGTCACTGATATGCAAATGTGACAAATTTAGTGTGTTGGAAGGATTGAACCTACGACGCAATAAGGAAGACCTGAATTATACCGCATGAAGCTTTGAAGATTTTTTGATGGGTGTTTTTAGATGTTTTGTAACTGTATCTCCATTAGGGTAAGGACTTCACGATATGATACGCCTCTCGATACATGGGTCACAATATGATTGGATTGCAATGCATTGTGATATTCCACAAAGTTCACTGAAAATGTCAAAACATAGCTGATAAACAAGTTGTTGTGTACAATCTGGCAGAGATGGTCTCAAGTCTCTGAGCTCGGACCAAATCAAGTCTCAAGTCTCTTAGAGTGGTAATGAGTGTTCATCTGCTGCATGCCAGTTGGACCGTTTAGAGCACAGCATAGCTAACGCTACATTCATGGGATTCGGAGCATGTGCTATATTACAGATAGTAGTAAAGATCGCACATGGGTAATGACACGTGCATTAGGAAGGGATGGGATTTAGCTCTTCAGACCTTGTTACTGCTGAAAAGAAGAAAAAAAGATTGTTCACGAGTTGCTGAACTTGAGTCTGAGTCAGGTCTGAAGTCTTTTGAGGTCGAGTGTGAAGTCAAGTCTCAAGTCACTGTGCGTGCGACTTCAGTGCGACTTGAGTCCAAGTCTCAAGTACAAGTTCCCATCTCTACGATCTGGGTCGTCTAAATTCATCACATTACATTATACTGATGATACAGCAGACAAACTGAGTAAAAACAGTTTTATTCAAAAATCATGAAAGCAAAGTGCAAAAGTGTTCTTTTGTGTCACTTTAGAGCTGGGTTTTGGCGAGGACTTCATTATGTGATACGTATCAAGATACATGGCTCACAATACAATACAGATATCACAAAAATAAATATTGAGATATATAGATAAGAGCAGCACTTCCTGGCCACGCCCCTGTTTGGGTGAAAACAAACCCTCCTCGTTTACTGGTGGTAAATTCAAAATATCTGACAGTGGGAATTTAATCGCCTTAAATAAGAATACTGCATGGGTATTAGGAGCACAAATACTAATGGCCAGCCAGTTGAACTCTTATATAATGTCTTTGCTGATCAATGCTCTGCATCATCACATTGAACAAATGAAGGAAATAGGGATTGGTGCATCAAAGTGGACCATCGACCCCACACAATGGCGGGAGGTATCATATTCTGACATATACATCTGCCTCACTGAATCTCCAGGTAATGAACTTCTGACACATTTTCTACCATTAACACACTTTATTTTGCTGGTTTGGTCGTCTGTACAATGTGGCATCACTGTTCACTAACTGCTTAGCAGAGTTTTAGCAGCTTGTACCTGCAACTGTAACCGTATTACTAATCACCTGCTGTTTGATTTTATTCACCTGTTGTTTATGACCGAGATGTGTGTTCAATTACTGTGAATAAAGAAAATGGTAATAATTCCATCCTAAATATCAAAAAAATGAAGAGGGAAGCCACTGTATAATGCAAAAAAAATTTATGTCTTAAAAATTCATCATTTACAGCGCTTTCTAGGCAGATTAACACAAATATGGCGTAATGTAAAACATGCAGACCACTGTCAGTAGTTAGTAGTAGTATTATAGTGGTCTGCATGCATTACATTAAGACTTATTTGTGTTCATCTGCCTAATAAGCGCTGTAACAGCTACATTAAACTATTTTGCCAAGAAAAGAAAATGTTTGCCTTTTATGTTATGTGATGTATACAACACAACGCAGCCGCT
>JAPQLA010000019.1:28465300-28482313 GCA_029822935.1 Naso vlamingii
AAATGGATGCGGCGCAGATTTTTTTTAGTTCTATTGTAAGAAAAAAAACTGTTGGAAAAAGAAATCATTGCAGATGTTATTGATAACATCCTTTACTGAAGATGATAAAACTATTTTTCAGACAGACTGGAATGTTTGGAATATCATCAGATCTTGTGATGGTTCGTTATCATGTCAGTGGTTTCTTTACACAGACATTCACCTTATCTTTTTTTTCTCTCTGTGGAATAGATGCATTCCAGAGCACAGTGGACAAGTTTGGTCGTCTGGACATTGTTATCAACAATGCCGGCATCAACAATGAAAAGAACTGGGAGAAGACCATACAAGTCAACCTGGTGAGATGATGAGTTTAGGATCAGGACAGTTTTATTGATGTAGCTTAAGTTAATCAAAAAAGTGTGATAGCTCGATCTCTCTGTCTCATCCGCCTATGAATGCAAGCGTGTGCCTGCCCGTCTGCCTGCCAAATATGTCAACAAAATGGTTACAAAAATTACTAAAAATCATAACTTCAGTTGTAGTAATGCCAGTGATCAATCTAATTATACATAATAATAAAACTCCTTCATATCTTTGTGAGAATGAAAAGTTCTGAGTTATGTCCTTTAATACAATTCCATGCATGCAACTGCAGAAAGTTTGATCAGAGTCAGTGATAACAGCCGAGTTTCTGCCTGCAAGTGCAGTGTGCTCAAATGAACTGAAATAGTTAATTGTGACCAACAGTTTTATAAAGTTTATTGACTCATCATCCACATATCAAGACAGATGACTATTACAGATTGCTCACAGATGTGGATCCCTTGTTCAAGGTAGTGTGACCATAACTGAGCCATGTGGGACTCCTTTTCTATATTAAAGCTGCGTTGGTAACTTTTGTTAAAGAGCTAACTGGCTAACGTTAGCTGTAGCATAAGACTCGTTGGGAAGCAACTTCACTTTTGGCTCATCTTTTATTTTGCTTGTTGTCTCTCTCTCTTTTAATTCCAGTTTGGACTGAGATGAAACAGTTGCAGGGAAAGTTTTAGTGGAGTAAACTGGTCCGTCTCAGCTCGAGCTCGAGCCGACTGACGGTGTTGTTGCAGACACTCTTGCTGTCTTCATATGGAAATCGTAAAGTAGTCCTGTTTAGTTGTGTACAGGAAAGGCTTGGCATTAAGTGGTAACTGCACATGAACAGCGTCGCTAGGAAACAGTAACATGGACACCACAGATCTCTTTTTCTCCTCCTGGCTTTCTATGCGGAAATTTTACATTATTACTTTGTGTTTAAATGCCATGCGAAGAAACAAGAGACGAGATGACGAAAGTGACAATATGTATTTAGATTAACATTTTGTCTACACTTACTTTTGGTCCTGCCATTTCTAAAAACATCCACAAACACTTCACAACTCATGAACTTTCTGATAAATCTGACCCATGCCTGGGGGGGTTCATGGTCTCTTCTCATAAACACGGTAAACACAACCCATTTAAAGACACCACCTGTTGTCGGCAGAGGCAGATCACAGCATAATAACACTAACAGCTAATCAACTCGTACCAACATCGCCTGTCGCTAAGAGGCGCAGCGTAGACCAGCAAATAGAACAGAGAGTACAGAGAGAGTCACTGACTGGGCAAATAGAACTGGAGCGATAGTTTTTTTTTTAGCAACCCTGAATACAGAGGCATGATGGGAAAACAGAGATCTCACCATAATCAAAGACCACGTCACGTGGTAACAGCTGTCTATGGGTATTATGACATTTTTTCCAAATAGAACGTGGAAAAGTTATTAATGTTTACCCCAAAGTTACCAACTGCAGCTTGAACTAAACTCAATTTTGACAGCGGACATGGAGAAGCACTAACAGAGTAAGAAAAGAGAATTTTTTTAATTTTATTTTACTTTTTTTTATTTTTAAATCACTGTTGATTCAGAAATCATTTGCAACTTCCAGCTTCTACATTTTTTCCAAAAGTGTGCTCAATAACAGCATGTAGAGATTTGCTGAGTTCAGATGAGTCTAAGACAAGAAATGCCGAGATGACAAGACAAGAAAGGCAGGCAGACAAAATGTTTCCAGTTGGAATGTGACCCAGATGGGATCACAGTTCACAAACAGCTCTCAGTGCACGTGCTTTGTCAGAGTGAAAATACTAATCACTTAATGTTAACAATTACATTTTTATTTTAGAGCTGAAGCGAGAGCCACGTGAGACAACATCACATACAGGAAGTGGGATCAGTGTGTGATTTAACAGATTAACACTGGAATGGACCCACTGTGGGCCAGTGTGCTGCATGTGCACATCCAGGCAGAAGGGTTTGTTTTTTTTTTACAGTGACCACCTACATAAAAGTGTCAGTGTTAGCCAGCGAGCTAATTTTCAACAGCAGTCCCAAGATGTTCAAAATCCAAATCATCACATTCTTTTATTTGTGACCTTCACTTGTGATGAGAGACACGACTAAGAGGGGAAGTGGAGGGAGACAGCAGAGGCAGAACTGTGTTTGGCTACTTTTTTATTTTTGACTCAGGGCCAAAAAATGCTGAACATTTTCGTGTCAGCTGTGCTGTTCACACAAACTCTAACTAACTTTAAAGGCTCAGTCTTTTTACTGTATACATATGAGTATTCATTGTTCATTATTCATTGTCTAATAGGTGAATGGTTCATCTTGTTTTTATGATCATGACTGAACAATGTTTCTGTGCAATTTCTGTTTACCATAATTTGTTTTACTAATAAAAAAACTTATTTTCGACAAAATCCTCGAGTACGAAAGCCGAGAGCGGCCATCTATCTTTCTTCATTTTGTTATCTTGAGATCACAAAAAAGTCATTCCATTATCACCAGATAACAAGACTGGTTTTCCATGATAACAGGATTAAAAAAAGCTCCTTGTTTCCTCGTATCTCATAATTTTCATCAGGGATCCGCAGTGCCACCAGCATGTAGACGGCTTTTGACTCATGTATGTCGGCTTGCTAAAAATGTCGCATAACGGAGTATCTATTGATCAACTCATCGGACTGTTCTTCAGTCGAGGTCTAACACAGGCAGAAATTTCACTGTGTCTTTATGTTAGAGAAAACATTCAGATGAGCACTTGTCATTTAAGGAGAAGACGAGTCCGACTGAAGCTTTACAGATGATCGCATGTCAGTGATGCTGCTGGCAACCAACTTGACGGCCAAATCTGTGTGATCATGAAGCACACACTCGCCTTCGATCATATGATGAAAGCTCACCTGATAAATTATCCCGTTGTCACGGGAGAACTAGCCCTGTTATCCTGTGATAACTAAAAGATTTTTTCGTGATCTTGAGATAACAGAGTGAAATAAGATGGTAGCGACTGTAGCTGCACTCGGCTTCTGTACTCAAGCAATACAAATGTAGAGTCAGTCAATCTTTAGTGCTGAGAAACATTAGCTTCAGCCACATCATTTATGATCTTATTTATGATCTGTAAACTTAACTGACCTGTTGCTTACATTGACTTTACTTCGCAAGTTTTGTTTTGCCTAAAAGAAATGAAGCACCCAGTCCGTTTAGACTTTCCTCAACAGGCCAATCAATAAACACCTGACGCAGGAGGGCATGTATGTGACACCAGTGACCCATACAGTATCTTATATCAATGAACCAGTAAAAGAAAACATTTCCCAGTAGATTACGGACAGCCCACAGTTTGACAGCAGGGAAACTGCTGCAGTTTGCCAGTAAAGCTGCAGCACAATGCTTCTCTCAGGCAGGTGTTAAATCTTCTGTTATGAAGTTTGCTGACAGTGTTCAGCTTTAACTACAGCATCACCTGCCCAGTTTGCTGTGCACCTTATCCCTCCTCACCGTCTGTGCAAAAGTTATGGAGGCGGCATGGGGGTCAGTTTCGATCCTCCTCCAGAGGTAGTATCTGCATCAGAGGCGAGCCGGGCCTGTGGAAATGAGTAAGCCGGCTGGTCGGGTCAGGGGCATGTATCTTAACAGAGGAGACATAAACCTGAAGGAATTCATGGACATTTATGTCTGTTTCAAATTGTCAGAGTTTCTATTGTTTGTGTCTACGCAGCGTAACCACTACTTTAACTGTTTTTGGTAGCTGTGTAAAAGCTTAAATGTTTAAGAAAAAATTCATAACCCAAAAACAGATTTTTACTCCTGTGTGAGCTTTTCACTCAAGATGAACTAAACCTAGATGCGTTAAAGAAACAAAGGAATAAGGCAACTGTCTTAAGTTTCACTTGGATGGTTGAGGGAGGTCATAGACACACAACTAGCAATCAAATCGTTATTTAAATTTCTTTTTAAATCTGCAGAGACTGTGCAGACTGATGCATCGAGTTGGCACAATAACTTGTCTGAGGGCCAGAGGGAAATGCTGACATACAAATTAAATACTACGTGTAATAATATTCAAATACCAAAAAGTTACCATTTAGGAGCAACAGTAAAACATTTGATCTATGTGATCTATGTCCTATTCTGGAAAAAAAAGGTGGCAAAATGTAAACATAATACTAAAGTAATCTTCTTTGTCTTCTTACGGCTGCTACTCAATTCATTGGATTGTCACTGTGGATCATCTGTTCACTGGCAGACCAGACTCCGCCCATTCATAACACGGAAAGTACTGTGCAATACCAATGTGCAATACTTATAATAATAATAATAATAATAATAATAATAATAATAATAATTTAATTTATATAAATTTAACCAAGTTATATAGTTTATGGATCAACTAGCCTACAGCATCTCCATACCCAAATGCAAGTATTCAAATAACAGCAATGCCACCTCCTGTTACTAATAATGAGTGAATGACTTTTAGCAAAGTCCTGAACGCACCACATCCTTTGCCCCCTGCAAACCAAAAATCATACAATGACTTTTACTCTTAATAATTATTTCTTATGCATGCATACATGTATTAGTTTACTAAAGGTACTTTAAAGTAAATGAGTCAAAATGAAAGCAATTCAACATTCTAGTTAAGATGAGACAGGATCCAGTCTTACATCCTGCATTAATGTGACAACAAGTGCTCTCAGATAACTGTGTCCACTGGGTTGATGATAAACTCAACATCCTGTGCAGTGGGTTCATCCTACACGACCTTTTCAACCCTGCTGCTGCAGGTCAACAACCACTTTGTCTGCTGGAAAAACATTTCCAGCCTCACTCATGACCCCATGACTCAAAGGGAAAAGAGCAAACAGTTCATTTCAGCTGCTCAAATACATTACCTGTCTTATTACGTTTGATCAAAACTCTTGAGCGTCCTGGTGTACACACTGCCGTTCTGCATACAGCTGAGCAATAACATGAGAACACCCAGTCGCAGATGTAATGAAGTCAAGACAGGTGAACTCCAGTAAATGACAGATAGATTTTGGCACCTTTATTACAGTCATATAGACTGAAACCCTCCTGTTGGTCTAAGAGCAGTGGCAGTCAGATGTCTGAGAGGCAGGCAAAATAACAAGGAGCAGCTTAGAGGGCACTTTATCACATTTTTTCCCTCCAGAATCACATTTTCCTGCAAAGTGGGTCATTTTAGAAGGAATTTATCATGTTTCGACTAGCAGTGGCATGCAAAAGGCCAATTTTGCACAATTTTTAAACAGGTGAACTTAGAGATGGAGTGATTAAATACCATTAGGGCTTGGAGGAGCTGCATATTCTGGGGACATACGTTTTTTCATTTCAGGGTTGGCTTCTTTAGTTAAAGCAGTGGGTCCTTTCTTTGAAAAAGCATTTATAATAAAGACTGTCATTATCACAGCTCCATATCTAGAGATAGTTGCATCAGCTGCACCATCAAAATATTTCGATCTTATCTTGTGTTTTTTGTTTTGTTTTTTAAGCTTTGATAATTTGTAGAGGAAAAAATCTGTCTCGTCAAAAGATGTTATCAGCTGCGGGTTCCTCAGGGCTCTGTGCCACAGTCATACTTTGTTCTTTGCACAAGGAACAAGCAGTAGTGGGTTCAGTACTGAAAATCTAAATCAAGACAGAGACAGAGAGAAGAGAAGAGAGACAAAAGCCTCTCTGCACCGTCCCACCAACACACCAGGTAGCACAAGAAAAGACAGAGAAGCAAAACAACCAAACCAGGGAAGAGTAAAGGTACATCATAATATGCAAGCAATATGTAAGTGTTTAATAATTCTAATACTAGTTAATAATAATAAAAAATGTATTATTATTGTTATTAATAATAATAATAATAATAGTTAAGTAGTAGAAAAACTGCAGGACATCCAAGTATTTACGCCCTTGAGACATGCTTGAAGTTTAGTTCACAGATGGGTGTCATCTGACTTAACTGATAAATATAATTATATATCATCTACATTACTGTAAAACTGTGTCTAGCTATTCACCACTTACCTAAGTAAAAGTAAAAAATTACAAGGTTGATATCTTACTCGAAGTAGTAGTTGCTTTTCTACATTTATTTTTATTTATAATTAACTTGAATAAAACATAAACAATTTCTACTTTCAATTTAAAATCCAAATGGAACAAGATAACTAGAAGATACCTTAATGCCGTTATCATAGCCTCCAACACTGATGTTACACATGAGTAGTTAACATAGCCTAGCTAGCTAACTACATTTTCACCGACAGTGTGTTTTTCCTTCAGTGTGCCTGCTGAGGTTGTAGGACGAGTTTGTCCTCAGACCTCAGTGTGACAGCATGCACTTCCCTGTGAAACTGTTGTCTTTTTAGATTTTTGTATAAATATTATAGACAAAGACAGACTGTTATCAGGATGATAGTTTTTATGATTTCATGTCATCTAACTTACGGTGGCACGAGACAGTTCAGGCAATGTGAGCTTGCATTCCATCAAGGTAATTACAATGTATGTAGTATAAACTTGGGTCAAATGCAACAATTTATTGACTTAAAAGGTCGGTTACATGAACATCCAGCGTCCTGTGAGTTTTCTTCTAAAATAACCTACCACACTTCGACTGTAAATCTACTGTACACTAGTCATTGCTCATCTATTGTGGTTGTGAAAATTAAACTCCCATTGAAAAGTAATTATTGGTACAATGATAAAATTTGGCAGGTGTCCTGTACCACTCTGTGCCACAGTGACAATAAAAGAATAGCTTATAGCTCTTTGTTTATCATTAAAGAATTGAAGCTTGTATTTGTAATTAGGTAATACACAAGCTGTTTCTCTCAAAACTAAATACATTTATAGACAGTATTTGGCAAAGTAATTCAACCACTCTTCAGAGAAGTAACTATTAAAATGTGACGTATGACTTATTTTAAGTCGATTTTGAAGCAGTACTAAGGTTACATAGTCATTTCTTTCAGTTTCCCCTCCTGTTAAAGTTCTGCACCCGTTGTGTTATTCATCAATATGCTGTCTTTTTATCTTTATAGACCTCTGTGATTAAAGGGACCTACTTGGCACTGGAACACATGAGTAAAGAGTACGGCAAGGAAGGAGGGACTATTATCAACGTATCCTCTATGGCAGGTAACAAAAACGCACAAATTTGGATACACAAATATCTTTTCAAATTAAAAGTTAATTAAAAATATTTTTTATCATGAATTCATTAGAAAGATTAAACTAGCTACGCAAACACAGATTCTGTAAGACTGATGTGGTACACTTTTTTCTTTGTATAATAGTACTAATAGTACTAGCAGTATTCACTAGGAACCAAAAATTAAACATTTGAAAATTAAAGTCTAAACACTAAGACCATTCGATTTGAAGATGCTTCAGATTTGTTTGTACTGAGGATGAAATCTATAGCCTGGCTCCATCCTCCTTCAGCTCAGCTCAGTTTTAGCTGAGAATCAGTCTGGTTATGAGGCGCGTCTTTAAATTTGCAGAGACAAATTTTTGACTGGACTGATCAGCTACAGGCAGGAGTGGTTCAGTTCGATGACGTAGAGGTCAAACACTTGTGGCAGAGGCCTACGGCTATGGTTTACCAGGCTACCAAAAACCCCTCTTTATTGAAAACTATGGAATATTAAATAAAAGGAATGTTCTGACTAGACGGATAACAACCTTGGGGACACAAAATGTGCTGCTTTTCTGTGATTCCTACCAATAGAAAGTACCAGGAGCCTTAAGTAGAAGTTTTTCTCCCGATCTGTGTAGTGCAGACATGAGACACACAGCCTTGGGTTCATATGACATGTTAAAAAAAACACTAAAAAGGCACCAAAACTGATGAAAATAGCCAATATCACAACAACATAGATCAATTACAGCTAGTGGGAAACTAACGTTAGCCACCACTCGTCTTGTCTGTAGCCTGCAGGCTAACGATGTTTGAGCCGCTGTCTCCGGGGAGCGAGAGGGCGGGGCTTCTGCTGTTAGCGGTTAGCTGCGGCCTGTAGCTGCATCTACTCAGTGATAATGTGATTTTATTTCATACAAAAAAGTCTACCTGTCTCTTTCCGTGATGCATGGAGGGTCAGAATCTCAATCACAACACAATATAACAGCATTTATGTGATTATTGAACAGATCATGTGCTAACCTTCCCACTCGTCTGTCTGTTTCACTGACTAGCCGGGCCCACAGCACACGTCACACAGTCAATGTCAGTGTCAACTGATCTAGGCTGCTCCAACAGTTTTTCACTTAACCTGATACCACGCCTACTAGGATCCAAATTCTGCAAAAAATCTCCAGTGGAACGTGGCCAGACCCTTTTCACAAAGTGAATTTATTTGCAAAGTAAATTATGGGTCTGCTTTACCAGGCTATGAAATCTAAACTTATGTGCACAACAAATGAATGAATAAACCTAAAAATAAGTTTAACAAACCAGTAGCTGAATAATAAATCAAACTTAAATCAAATAAACTTACCAAAGAAGGAAACCTGTTTGACCTCTCCAACACCAAAAGTATGTCAGCAGCGCAGTCAGACAGGTTCCAGTCCAAAAACATCCTCATCTTAATTACAGCACAGCTGCATGGCTGCAATGAGTCATCAGCAAAGAAGCAACAAGAGGTGTTATTTCTCCTAACAATAATTCCAGGGATAGCATGTACGGGTAAAACTGAAGAATGCAAGGTGTTTACTAATTATCATTGAAAAGCGGCTGTATTTTTTATTTATTTATTTATTTATTAAACTGAAAGGTGATTTTATTTCCATCTCCGCTTAGCTTTCTCGGCTGATCTAATGGCACTGACGGAGGTGTGACAGGCTGAAAAGCCAGAGCAGGAAATAAAACTCCTCCTGTACGTCTGATCAGCCTGCTCAAGACAACGGGCTGATTTGTCCAATCACTGACGGGATTTCAGTTTGGGACGTCTCTGTTTGAGAAGAGCTACAGAGTCCAGGACAGCTGAGAGGGAGGAATGTTAGAGGGAAATGAATGAATCTCAAAAGATCCTCAGAAGCAAAAGAACTGGAGGTTGAAATTCCTTTTTTTGATAATACAAACTTTAATTAAAATGCACCTTTCAAAACCAGGGTTACAAGGTGTCTTACGGGCAGACAATTAAAATACACTTGGTAAAAATAAGCAAAACAGAGATGCTAACATTAAAATGTTCAAAAACCACAATAAAATGAATTACATAAAAGTAAAACAAAAAATAAATAAATAAATATATGCAAATAAAAGGAGCACGCAGGTTAAAAGCGTGCCCTAAGCTAAAAGAAAGTTTTCAGCAGTGATTTAAAAGTGGACGCAGAATTAACCAATCTGAGGTCCTCCGGCAGGGAAGTCACGGCAAAGGTCTGATCATCCTTCAGTCACAAGTCTCGATTCAGAAACAATCAGAAAGTTGAAAGATCAGAAATGTAAGATGGTGCCTGGCCATGTAAGGCTGAAAAACCGGCAATAAAATCTTAAAATCAATCCTAAAAGTAACTGGTAGCCAGTGAAGGTCAGCAGGAATGGTGGTGATGTGCTCAAATCTTTGGGGGTTAAAAGCCTCGCAGCGGCATTTTGTACTGAAGCTTGTAAATGTTTCCTCAGGTGAGGAATGAATGAACAGTGCACAGATGACAGTGCACAGATTCCTTCATGAAAAATCACCTGTGCTGGTTTAAGTTGTCACTATGAATTGTTGTCCTTAAATGTGGATTTTAAAATATTGCTGTGTTCTGAGGAAGACCAACTGCAGAAGAAAAACATAACTCTAGAGTGACCTCGTTGGCTGGTGGGAAGGAAAATTTGAGTAAGAAAAACTGAGTTAAGATCTGGGACGTTTCATTGAAGCGATTTAATAGTCAAAAATTAAGGAAAAAATAAAAAGAGTTCAGCTGTTCAATTGTGGAAGCACGTGGCTTTGTTCTCTCTGAAAGACACATGGATTTGTTTTTATGTCAAAATGTCACAGATGATGAATTTCTAAAGGACTTTATAAGCCAAGCTTATAAAAACAGCTCCCCTCTTCGGTGTGTGTTATGTGGGAAACAAGACAAAAAGCAACCATGACAGTTTGGCAGACATTCACTCTAACTGGATCTACTGGATCATTTTGCACCTCGGTCTCCGTCATGGAAATACTCACACTCCTCCAGGTCTTTTTTCTTCATCTTTGTTTTGCTCTCTACATACCCACACTCTTACTCACACACATATACACACACAGTGGTTCCTGCACTTTTATGGTTTTACATGATGGGCCAATAATTCCACGCCAAGTCTGTAAAAACTGTCATGTTTTTCTAAGCCCAGCCTGGTGAGGCACAAAACTACATTACGTATACATGATAAAATCTTTAAGATAGCGAAACCTTTTGATGTCGCTGGAGGCAGTTGGCTATTGGTTAATGGGAATGCTGGAAATGTCTATAGATGTTTTGGTTACACTTTACTTGAAAAGTCCGCCTACAGATAGTTTAGAGAGTAACATTTCAACAACATAACTACTGGTTAACTAATTGTTTGGTGAATGTTAGCTAAATGTTTTCAGAACGTTCAACAAACATTGATGAAATTTTTCACCATAGAGTTAGGGTTATGTGAAACAATGACGTTGAATGTCAGCTAATACAGTATGTTGTTAGAATGTTACAAATACTATATAAACATGCTAATGCACTGCAGTAAATGTATTCTGTCACTTCCTGTTTCTGTGTTGTTGACTGTGAATTTTTCACCACTAGCTTAGCCTAAGGTGAGCAGATTCCTAAAATGAAAAACCAGGAACATTTCCAGTTCAGCGTACAAAAATCATTAAATATTATAATCATGAAATAAAAAATGGGGACAATTACGGTTTCATGTATTTTGACGACTTGTGTAGGATGCAGTGGACCACCGTGTCAATTTGGACTGGTTAACAGGGGGGTATAAATGCATTCTTTTCTTGTTATCTTGTCAGAACAAGAAACTTAACAGTGCACATTCATACGTCACACAAAACAGCAATTTTAGTAGAATAAGGTCATATTTTATGGAGAAAATGTCCTCTGATTCTCCCTCTGATGTCCTACGACTGCTCTGTCTGTCTGTCTGCAGCCTTTTGTTTTAGCAGAGCTGTCACCAACAACAACCCGCTGCTGCAGCTGCAGCTTCGGTCTGCAGGCAGCCTACATGTTGCTTTCAGGAACCTCCGTGAATCACAGAGTTGGGGCAGAGCAGTTGTAGGACATCAGAGGGAAGACCAGAGGACATTTTCTCTGTTAACTATGACCCAGTTTTACAAAAATTGCTGTTTTGTGTAGTGTTTTGATGTGCATCATTAAGTTTCATTTTTGAAGCCACAGGTCGCAGCCAAAGTTACGCAGTGTTGCTTTAAAAAGCCAACTCTTGAACCTGAGGTTTAGCCAACTATAGATCTATATCTAACCTCCCCTTTCTCTCTAAGATTCTCGAGAAAACAATCACCAATCAGTTGTGTGATTTTCTGCATAATAACAGCTTTTTCAAGGAGTTTAAATCAGGCTTTAGAGCACACCATAGCACCGAGACAGCAGTGGTGGAAGTTACTAACAACCTTTTGTTAGCATCAGACAAAGGACTTGTCTCTGTACTTGTCTTGTTAGACCTTAGTGCAGCATTTGACACGACTGACCACCATATTCTACTATAGAGACAAGAACATTAAATTGGCATCAGTGGAACAGCACTAAGCTGATTTAAGTTCTGCTTATCAGATTGCTCTCAATTTGTAAATGTTTACGAGGAATCCTCAGTACACAGTAAAGTTAGTCACAGAGTTCCACAAGGCTCAGCACTTGGGCCAGTACCATTCACCGTATATATGCTTCGCTCAGGTAATATTATTAGAAGACACTGAGTAAACTTTCACTGTTTTGCAGATAAAAGCCAATCCTATTTATCAATAAAGCCAGATGATGATGACAAATCAGTTAGTTAAACTTCACGCATGTCTTAAAGATGATGAGGCCTGGACAATCCGCAATTTTCTACCACTGAACACAGATAAATTATCGTCCTTGGCCCTAAAAACATGGATACAAACTAACTAATGATATAGCTAATGATAAAGCTACTCTAGATGGTTTTACTTCAGCACCACAGTAAGAAATTTGGTGGGTAGTGATCAGGATTTGTCCTGAACTCCAACATTAAACCAATCTAAAGGACTGCCTTATTTTACCTTCGCAACATCGCACAAATCAGGCACATCCTTTCACAAAAAGGTGCAGAAAAACTAGTTCATGCATTTGTTACTCCCGAGCTGGACTATTGCAACTCCTTACTATTGGGATATACAGGAACTGGGATAAGAGATGATGGGATGCTGTGATTCAACCTGGTACATTAAATGAGAAATTCACTCACTTACTCAAGCCATTTCCACTCTTTGCAGCAAACTCAACAGACTGAGCATATATAAATTCTTTAGATCCTTGTTTAACAATATATCTGGTCTTTAAGTCTACTTAGTGACCAATTAAAGAAAAACCTGTGTTGGCTAGTGTCATTGTTGCATTCTGTACTGTTTTTTTACGGAGGTGCATTAATAGCCTGACATAACGTTTTAATCCTAACCAGTGTTTGGTTTCACCTTTTGCATCACAACTTTCTGCGTGCTGGTGTCCACGGCTTACAGGTGGTGCCCTTTTTATTTTCTTTGCCCCTGAAACAGCTTGCGTACACCACTGCTTCAGACCCGCGGTTTGTCAGTTGTATTTTTTGGCAGTTACGTGTTGTTGACATCTTTTAAGGGCCCTTTAGCTTTGTTATTTGAGTTGCCTTAGATCATTTGTTTTGTTGAGTCTTCTGTGGGATGAAACAAACTCAACTTTAAAATTTGAATTTGTGCCTCCTGCGCCTTGATTGTTTAGTCCTCAACAGTGGCACAGTACTATGACGGTCCCGGTGCTATGAGGGGAAGTGTGTAGGCAGCAGATATTCACTGTACATACATTTTTGCTTGGATTGAACTCCAAGGTGCAGCAGCAACGGTGCATCATTAACTACATTTACCACCTTACCCAGATGTGATCTAGCCATGTACTATGTTTTCACCTAATCTTTTTTATGTAATAAAGCTGAACTTCTAATTTTGCCAGTTTTACATTTCAGCTTTCAGGTTTTGTCAGCAGTGCAGGGAAGGTTCCTGCATTTTGTTCTGTGCTTTGCATTTTAATTTGCATTTTAACTGATCAGCACTCACACATTTTTTTGCTGCAAATATATTTTTAGCTACATCAGCAGTCAGTGTTCATATCTTGAAACTTGTGAGTCATGTCTTAACACCACAGTGAAACTGCAGGTGCAATCTATCTTTTATTATATTAAAAGGCTGCATGAAATTTTTTGGTTAACCATTTTGTCAGTCATAGTAGAATGTGATGCCACTTGGGATTCCTGTATCTAAGTTTTTTTTAATATAACTGTCCCTTTCATTTCTTTTCATTTGTCCCAAAACTCACATGCACACATGAAGACTTGAAATCTCTCCTCTCTTAAATTTTACAGCCTTTAATGACTAGACAGAACTTGTGAAAGGACTTGTTGTGAACATACTAAACAATTAAGAGAAATAATTGTTTGGAAGCAGGAACTTTCATCAGCAGTTAAATATGCTGTTACTCTTCACTATGGGAAATGAAACTGACTTTTTTCTCACTCAACCTGGAAGGAAACAACAACTGGTTGTACTTGAAGGTGCTGTTCATAAACAAATGCTGCTGTGTTTGGGCACAGGCCCTTGAAATTAAAAACACCCTATAGCCTGCACGCTTAAATCACAGTAAACTGACTTCAACTGCAAATGTGACATCAAGTTAAATTCTGCTCGTCCATGATTCAGCTGGTAACATGTTTGTTCTTTGTCTCCTCTTGCTTTTTAAAACGCAGCTTTCTTGCATTCCCCTCATCAGCCCGTCTACACCGCTACGAAACACGGAGTCATTGGCTTCACAAGAGCTATGGCAGTAAGATACACACACACAGTAAATTAAATGAGAAAGTTAAAAAATTTCATTTGAATGTCCTCCAGTGAACTCAGAGGTCATGTTTGTGCAGGACGCGTCCTCACAGGGTGACTATGGCGTTCGTGTCAATGTCCTGTGCCCGGCCTTCGTCGACACGCCCCTGCTGCACTCAGTGGAACACGAGGACAACATGGGCAAATTTGTAAAGTTCAAAGATGATTTCAAAAGCAGAATGAGCAAGTTTGGAGTTTTGCAGTAAGTTCCCTTAATGTGTTTATTTAACTTTAACTTTAAACTCTACCCTTTTCTTTCTATCTATCTGTGTGTGTGTGTGTGTGTGTGTGTGTGTGTGTGTGTGTGTGTGTGTACAGCCCAAATTGCAAATTGCACAAATTGCATCCTTACTGCATGGATGGTGCTACTTTAAAATATGTTTCACAAAAATCAATCACAAAGTCTGCAGTATATTTTGCACTATTCTTGCACAGTTATTTCACTATATAACGATAAGGTGAAGATCAAGATATTGTAACCCTAGTTCTAAAATCACAGGCGGAGACCTCGACTAGATTGTATAGGTGGTGTGCTGATAGAATCCACTTTACCATACTACACCTCCACTAAGCTTTACTTCACACCAGCTTGATGAATGTACATAAGACTGGCCACACTGATCACAGTTAACTATTGTTTTGATGCTACAGCAGTTCTCTATCTGCGTAACCAAAACCATTTCCCAAGCAGTAGGCCAAATTAGCCCATTTCCACCAGCATGGAACTGGTTCTGTTCTGCCCCAGTCTTGAAATTTTCTGAGCATTTCTACCAATATTAAATTTGTTGGGACCTAGAAAAGCTGGCTTCCACCTGTATCCTAAAAATAGCAGGTTTTTCTCGGGAACCGAAGTGGGCGTGTCAAGTTCTACAGGTCCCTGTGTGCTGTACAACGCCCTCTGTTGATGACATATCTTTGATCCCCATAATTCTGCTTAAAACCGGTGGAAACACAAACTGGTTCACTAGAAAGCACCAAGGTTCCAAGAATCAGAACGGAACCAGTTTAAGCACCAGAGTCAGTTTGGTGGAAAAACAGTGAACTCACACCTGGAACCGCGTGGAACTATGGCCAAACCTAGCAGAGGTCAAAAGGCATCTAACAGACACCCTGCATACCTCATCCCCAAGTCGTCATGGAGCAAGGGAAGGTGCAGTTGTGCTTTGCCAAGAGGTTTCCCCCACCATTTTAAACCCAGTCCTGAGCTGTCCCAGCTGACAAAGACCCCGAAAAGGAGATCATCAAATACAACTGTATGACCTCACAGGGTGTAGACCAAATATGGCCATGCATAGTTTTAACATAAAATCTTTAAAGTTTTAATTAACTGCTGGATACGCTGCTGCTGATGTTGGGTATTTGCACTGATGGTCAATATTTTTTGTTTTTCTTTGTTTTGTTTTGTTTTTGTTTTCTTATCTTTTATTGCTTGACTTTTATTTAAGCAGTATCACACCAAAGATCATCACAGCCGTGACGATATTCAGTACAACAGCACTCCTTCTTGTGTGATATAGCTTTTATACAACAGTTCTACAAACTCCATTTAGTTGGCAGTAAAGTGAAAACAGATTATGATTTGCTTTTTAATGTAATCATTTATTTGGCTTTGCCAGCACAAACAGTCCCAGAGCTGTTGCGCTCTATATCAGCACTCATGAAACGCGTCTTGTCCGATTAAATCACTTGGTAAGAATGAACTGTTGTATAAACTATTTTATGCATCAATTGTATGTAACCAGGGCACCCCTGAAAAGGAGACCTTGGTCTCAAGGGATTTCCCTGTCTAAATAAAGGTTAAATAAAATAAAATAAAATACGTCCTTTACCATAAGCCCACTCTACAGGGCCATCAACACAAGAGAAGGATAAAATATTGAAACAGAGATAAATGAATGGCTTCAGTTCTCTGGTGCCAAACATTGATATTTTTATGAAATCATGCAGGGGCTTTAAATGGTTTTCCCTGACGGTCTGACTCACCAAAGTCACTGCATGATGATTTATATCCTCATTTTTCTTCTTGCTGCCAGTTTGACCTTTTATCAGTTTATCTGCCTTTCATTAATGATGGAACACGTGCACGTGAGCGAGTCGCAAAGCTAATGTTAGCATGACAGATTCCTCATCTTTCTGCGAACTTATTTGCCATTTAGCTCTTTTCATACAACTCCAGTTTAAAAAAGTTATCTTTAAAACAGTCTGAACCAGTCTGCCTCTTTCAAGCCTTTTGTTCTGTTTCTCACATTCAGATTTCACTCTAACAGGGTTTGACAGCCAGATGATAAATGATGCTTTCGCACTAGACGTCACAGTACAGCTGTGAAATAATCAGATTACATACATGTCAGGCCCCCCATCCCCCTGCACTATAGGAGTTTATAGCCGTTAGTCATGAGCAATTAATCAGAACTTTTACTGTCCCATTCTGGAGTGAGCATGGTGTGTTTTTATGGCTCTAGGAAAAGCCTCTTTAAAGTTCAGATGTTGAGCTCGGAGAAAAGCAACATGAGGGAAGCATTTAGTGACAGAGGAAGTTAGGGCCAGATGACTTCCTGAAATTTTACACACACACACACACACACACAC
>JAPQLA010000019.1:28494647-28506968 GCA_029822935.1 Naso vlamingii
CACTCTTGCAAACTTTGCACACGGTGCATGTCACCCAGGTTCTCCAGTCTTTGCCACCTTGGTCTCTAAAAAAACCCAGGGAAAACTCTGCAAAAGAATGATGTCCTAACTGGACATGCATGGATGGAGACCATGACGGAGACATACCATGTGGGTGTGGTCATGTACTTCCTGGCCAAGAGTTCAAGGCAGTATGCAGTGCTTTGATTCGATGCCTCTCCAAGGACGAGACCCACACACGCAGCCAACTCCAGCTCATTACCTCGAATCAGACTAGACATGGCTAACTGAAGACACACACACACACACACATACACACACACACACGCATCAGTTTTCCCATCATTATCATTAATTATGAGTAATATAAACAGAGAATCATATGAAACTTTACAAACAAACACAAATATACTGTTTGCATGTGAAGGCGCTCTGCACAGACTCAGGTGTGTACCTGGATGTTGTCTACAGCGAGGTGGCAGCATGCTGCCAGGACAGAGCATCCGTCCTGGAAGTACCACTCAGCGAGATCCTCACACACTTTATGGAGGAGACTGAACAGAACGAGAGTGAGAGAGCCGGGGGCTGCGATCAGGAGACATCAACTCACAAATATTCTGTTTGTTTAGACACTATGAGTGATGTAGTGCAGCAGAGTATCCGACCATAACCTCTTTATTCATTCAGACTGCACACACAGGAACACAAGCAAAGAAAAATTAGGTTAAAAATATTTGATAGGATCTACTTAAATTTCAGTGACGACTGGAATGAAAATTATGGAAGTGGAGAGCAGCCATGGTCACTACTATCTTTATTTGTCCTGTTTGCTTGAGATCACAAAATACTTATTACGGCTTGTTTTCCCGTTACAATAAGATTATTTATCTGGTAAACCTTCATTACGAGATTGAAAGTCAGTGTGTGATTCTTGATAAAACAAATTTGGCTTTTAAAGGTCACTGCCGCTGTCGGTAGGATTCATTACTCAACAGCAAGGAAAGACAAACAAACGTGTCATTTTTCCACTGGATCACAAGGAAAACATGCTGTGATAACTGAAGATGTTGACCAGCTCCCACCTCTGCATCAGCCGGCAGCTGCTCAAATAAAGCCGTCGTTATTGTGACGGCAGAGACAAAAGCTGTGTTCCAAATCACATGCTTATGTTAGTGTACTTCAGTGCAGAACATTTCAATGCAGTGCACTTACTGTGTGGTGCACTGATCTTGACCCGGTAGTGTCCCAAATCGCACACTGCCATTCTGCACCTCGCGGAAGTGACAATGTTTTTTTTTAACTGCCTCTTCTTCTTCTATATTTCTTTTTACCGGCGAATTGCACTCAGACGATGGGCGACTATCACCGTATTTGACAGCTATTTTCACCAACTGTTTAGTTCAACCTGAGTTCATCGTTATTGGACAGACACAGAGTGGAAGAGAGTGCTGTGGTCTGGTGGGTCCGCATTTTAAATTGTTTTTTGGGAAATCTGTGATGGTGTGGGAGTGTTTTAGTACCCACGGTGAGAGTGACGTACACTTCTGTGAAGGCATTGTTAATGCTGAAAGATCCATTCAGGGTTTTTGCCTTTAAGATTTCAACAGTGAGTGTCCTCAGTTCTCTGACATTTACTGAGTGTCTTTGCTCCTTTCTTTTAGATTCTGTTGCAGGCATCAAATTCACGAGTGTATATTTACAATAAACAGTAGTGTTTATTTAGCCTGACGAACCAGACCCATAATTCACTTTGTAAATAAATTCACTTTGTGAAAAGGGTCTGGCCGCGCTCCACTGGAGATTTTTTGCACAATTTGAATCCTCGTAGGCGAGTTATCAGGTTAAGTGAAAAACTACTGAAGCAGCCTGTATGACGTGTGCTGTGGAACCGGCTGTTCAGTGAAACAGAAAGACGAGTGGGAGGGTTAACGTCTGATCTGTTCAATTATCACATAAATGCTGTTATATTATTGAGATTCTGACCCGCCATGCATCATGGAAAGAGACAGAAGTTTTTTGTTTGAAACAAAATCACATTATCACAGAGTAGATGCAGCTACAGGCTGCAGCTAACCACTAACAGCAGAAGCCCCGCCCTCTCACTCCCCGGAGACAGCGGCTCAAACATCAGTAGCCTGCAGGCTCAGACAAGACGAGTGGCGGCTAACGTTAGTTTTGCACAAGTTGTAAAATAATCACATAGATGTTGTTATATTGTGTTGTGATATTGGATACTTTCATCAGTTTTAGTGCTTTATTTTTTAGTTTTCGATAACGAGGGTTTTTTGGTGGCCTGGTAAACCAAAGCCGTAGGCCTCCGCCATGACTGAACTACTGTGAACAAGCGTTTGACTTTTACATCATCGAACTGAACCACTCCCACTAGTCACTGATTGATCAAAAATTTGTCTCTGCAATTCAAAAGACGGGCCTCGTTACCAGACTGACTCTCAGCGAAAAGTGAGCTGAGTGAAAGGGGGGCGGAGCCGGGCTCATGTTTATTGGTTTGCACATTAAATAATCTTGTCTTTGTACCACACACAATTTAATATTTGTCAAAAAGGATTGAAAACCTTAGAACTGGTAAATGGACAGCTTTTATGAAGTACTTATGGCAATTTAAAGTGTATCAGCTTCCCCCATTCACACATTAAAGGCAGGGGCTTCCATGCAAAATGGAGGATGGAGGAGCGAGGGATCAAACTACCAACCACGTCCCACCTTGTAGTGAATTATTAATCTGACAGTTTTCAGTCCAAACGTCTCTGTGACTCTGCATCAGATTTGTTTTGCAATTTTTGCTTAAAATGTCACTTTCAAGTTCACATCATCTTAAACAACAAAGCTACATCAATATGAGAATGCTAATATTAGTGTGCACACATGGTGTGTGTGTGTGTGTGTGTGCTAAACCTCTGGTATTGTTGTCTGTTATCCACGTCATTTGTTGTGTGGTTGACTGGGGAGCTCTGAGGTGCGCGGATGTTGCCTTCACACGCTCCCTGAAAGTGAAGAATAATATAATTTTGGTTATTACGAACAAAATCTAAAAATTTGCTCGCCTGTCTTTGTCTTTGTCCACCCTCCTCCTCCTAAAGCTCCCATCTGTAACTACTCAACCAGGATCTGTCATTCATTTACTCCATCTCCGTCTTCACTCTCTCTCCGTACCTGTGCTATTATTAAGGCTTCCAGCAGTTGTCCTCTGCCGCTGAAGAAGGACACAAGTTTTTTTATGTCTCCCGTGGCGATGCAGTATGGGATGGCGTCATCATTATCTTCAGCCATCAGCTGGTCAGCTCTCCTGCAACAAGAGAATATTTATATCACAAAAACAAATGACTATTATTGGTAAATATTTAGAATTATATAATAATGTATACTTGACTATAAACAGTGTGTTATTTATATTTACTACATGGCTCTGTTGAATACTTGACTCTGATTGGTCCATCACAGCATTCTAAGGTCTGTTATTTCTGTATAACGACTGTTGCTTTCAATAACAGACCGTTGTTAGGGATGCTGTTTGGACCCGGCTCATCCTCGGGCTCCCGAGGTTCACATCCTGTCACATCAATCTGCAGAAAGCAGTCCAGTGCCTGTGTGTCTATCATTCGTTCACTGTGCTTTTTGAAAAGGTGAAGTGACAGGCTGAGGATGGCGTGTTTTCAAAGCATCAATCGACGTCACAGTTTTAGACACGTCCGCTGGTCTGGGAGTTTATTCTTAGAGGATCGAGCCTGTAGTCGACTGTTGCATGAGTAGCGTGGCTCCGTTAAGAGAGGGTGGTCAAGCGAAGGGGAGAGACCGGTGAATTGTGTGTGTGTGTGTGTGTGTGTGTGTGTGTAGCGACTGGAGGAGAGCAGGCAGTTAGCATTTAGTTTAGCAGTTTAGTAGTTGTTTTGTTGAACTGTGCCGACTTCAGTTGTTGGTAAATTTAGACCGCAGCTCAGGGTGGAACTGGGAACAAAATTCGGCACTGGTAATTTCCATTTGAACCGGCCCATCACTCCCTCCCCCACACAGCACCTTTATTATATTAGGACACAGAGTGGAGCAAATACAAGCAAAAAGATCCCCTCAACAAAAATGTGTTTAACTGTTACAAAGTAAAGACAAACATGCTTTTATAGAGAGATCTGTGATTCCCTGCACGAGTTAGAGATGTGTCTCATTCTTCCCCAGTTAGACCTCCTTCTAAAAGTCATTCACTACTATGCCGATGTTGGCTGCGAGACCCAGGCTGAGTCAGAGAGAAAAACTTGCTATGCTATCAACGAAAAGGGATTAATTCATGGATTGGCGGAATTTGGCAGAAACATTATCGACAAGGTTGTCTTGAAAGGTGATCTCTCAAAAGTGACAGTCGTCACTGGTGAGTCTATTCTGCATTAGCCTGCATGCTGCTTGATAATTTCGTTATTAGTTGGGCTGTTCCAATTTCAGGTGGGCCGCACAGAAATTTTTCATATGTAGGCTACGGCCGCAAGGAAAGAAGCCTAGACAGGAAGACCGGCCAAAACTAACGGTTTTTATTTTTAATTAATAACCTATAATTTTCCACATTGTGGGGGCCGCCTGCCTGGTGGTGGGCCGGTCACAACAGAGAATTTTTAAATAGACGGGCCGCAATGAGACAAGGCAGCTGGCATACATACATTTATTTCACATTGCGATGACTGTCCAGCACACTAGGTGGAGCGGCCCATCTGGCCTTTGCCATATTTCACAGATTACCAGTCAGAGCCTGCCGCAGCTTTTCAAGGCCAAGGCGGAGTCTCCGTGTCCCGTTTGACCTCTGCTGGTAAAGTGAAGCAGAAACAACTTCGGCCCCGTTTCCCAACCACAGTCAGGATCCAAAACAGGAACAGCTAACCTTAACACTACATTGCTATGCAAGCAGTTCCAACTGTGGAATCCAACAGATTTCATCCAAAAATCATTTTTAAATCAATGAAATAATATTTAAACCAATATTTTGTGTCATATTACTGATTTGTTTAGTAAACAGCCGTGTAATAAGCGGGATAATGTCGAGTGTGTCGGTCATTATTGTGAAAAGAACATCAACAAGGTTCTTTTCACAATAATGTCTCACTCACTCCACATTACCCGTCACATAAAAATGGGTCAAATTAAAATGAGAAAACGAATAATCAAACAGTAACATCGCTGTGTGTGTTCCTGTGACTCTGCTCAACACCGTTTACAGCACACACACACTCCATGTTTGTGTTTTATATTTTTTGTTTTATGATTATTTGTAATCTAAAATTATTTTGGAGCTTTTTTTCCGGAGCAGCTGCATGACCAGCAGCTGTTTTTTCTTCATTCTAAGCTTCTCTTGCCACATAATATCTCTGCTGCGGATAAAAACTCTTTAGAGTAAACAAAGACTTCATATCTGATAGTTTGATGCAGAATTATGCCTTTAAGGAAACTGGGAAAACTGTGGAGCATCAAGTCTTCTAAAGGCTTTGCACCCAAACAAGCTCTGCTGGAGACCACATGAAACATGAAGGGATGAACACGGTCGACATTCTCGTGTTGCAGATGTTCTGACACGTCACAGCAGCAGAGGAAACGGTAACATAAGGACATTAATAACAGCTGCATTCTGCCCATTTCAGAGTCATAGTGGTACTCCTGCTGTACTGCTGCTTCTGGCCAAGGTGGGAGGTAAAGTACAAATACTGTAAAACTGTACTTTGGCAGATTTTTCAGGTATCTGTACTTTACTCATTTATTTTTCTGACAGCTTTGTACTTTTCCTCTCCACATTTGAGCACAAATATCTGAACTTTCTCCTTGTTCCATTTTCCAAACAGGCTCGTTACTTTAGTTTGAATGCTTTTGTCTTTTTGGCTGAGCTCAGGACGCTTCACCAACACAAAATGTCGCTGTTTGACATTCTGAGAATGAGACTCAACAATCAGCTCATTTTCTGGTGTGTTTCAAAACAGCTCGGACAAATCCGACTGATTCTACCTTTAAGTTTAATAGTCTTTGTATTACATTTATGTGATGTTAGATTCAGGCAGCTTTGCATAGAAATGGCTGCTTGAAATGTCCTTCAGAGGAAAACTTTTGTTGATACTTCTAGTACATTTTAGAACCTGTACTCTATTACTTTAATTTGAGTAAAGAAGTTGAGTCAGTACTTCGTCTTTTACCAGTCTGTTTTGACACAAGTATCTGTACTTTTACTCAGTTTTTCTAATTTCGGAGACACGTGTACAGTGTCAGCTGCTGTGAGAAGATGCTGCATCCAGCTGCAACAAACAAAATGACACTTTGTGCAACACTTTGTGCTCTCTGTGGTTTTCATAATGAACCAGTCTGTGTTCTGAGATATAAAGAACAGACTGAAACACTGGGAAAAAAAATCCGCTTACTGAATTTGACACAGAAGGAGGGCAAATTGCACTCAGCTGTCAAACTTTGTGGGCGTGTTTGCACCTTCATATAATTAAGCAAATTCTTTTGTGGATACGGTGCTAAAAACAGGGCAGACTACATGTGCTAATTCTGCACAAATCATGGTGCTGGTAGCAGGTGCAATCCATTCTTTGTGGATTCTCTGTGTGTACTTTTGCCACCCATGGGTTCTGCTTACTGGAGCCATTGTTAACGTTATTAGCGACACCTGTGCGATAAAAGCAACAAGAACATGTCATGATGCAGTTCACAACAACAGCCGTGTAATAAACACCACTCTTTGAGGAGTGTAGTGTGTGTTATTTGTGAACACTGTGTCTTAAACTTGTCTTTACCTCTGCATGAGTTTCTTCCAGTACTTCATGGAGACTCCTGGTGCCACAGATAAAGCTTTCTCCCACTGAAACAAAGATAATTCTGCTCATTCTCCATTCACTTCACTCACATTGATACTTTCTTTCTTTGCATCTCTGTCTTTTTCTGATATTAAACAAAAAGAAACAAGGCTGTGACGACATAAACTTCAAGTCAAGAACGGGTTTGATTGAACCTGTGAAACAACGATGAAACTGCTCGACATTTGTTCTTTGTTTCAGCTGCTGCTGTGTGCAGCTCCGTCACACACCGGCCAATCGCTTTCATCTTCTTTTACCTCTGGGTTTCACTTGCAGGCTCTTGGGTTTCCATGACAACAAGCCAAGCTTCGTTACAGGCTTCAATGTAAAAACTGAGGCCAGATGTCAGTAACATCAGTGTTTTGATGACTGCTGGCTGAGAACCTTTGTACTTAGTATAATAAACATTTGACAGTGTAGAATAATTAAAAAGGAATAAGTGCAGCCACGAGCTTGTCAAACGTCAGTATAACATCGGTGCCAGCACGACTGATCTGAGCAGTGAGTCGTGTGCTGACCAGACGCTCCGTACCTGACCCAGCTCCACCATCAGCTCACAGTATCGCTGAATCTGTCCCAGCCTCAGGTGGATGTCTGCGGCTTCTTTCAGCCGCTCTTCTTTACTCGGAGCGCCGATGCCTCCTCCAAATTTAGACATCTTGACTATGGTGAGCTCCTGGGCTTCAGACTGAAAATACATTCAAACAAATGGAAGAAATAAAGACACTTAAAACCAGAGCAAGCTTAGAAACATCTTAAATTGAAAATAAGGAAAATAAAATATTAGTAAATGAATTAGCACTCATAGGGCCTGATTTACTAAGATCCCAAACACAGAGTACTAAACTGTGCGTGCAGTCGAACATATTGCATGATTTGTTGTGCACGTTCTGCAGGTGATCTACTAAGAATAACTGTGTAACTGACAACAGGTGCAAACGTGGTGGAGGGGGCGGCATTTAAATGAGGGTTTTATTTTATCATATTTTGTCATCCTTTACTGTCATTCCTTTAGAGGAATGATTTCAAAGCATAAATGATCTCGAATATATTAAATACAGACGAGGCTCCAAATCAGCCCTGAACTCCAAAAACCCCAAAATGCATCGCTGGATATGTGATGTGTAGGCCTTTTCATTTTCTTCCATCATAGTAAAAATGTTGACACGAGTGTTAAAAACGCGTTCTCGACACGTTCTTTCATTTCACCTCCTCATCTCCCCACTAACAGCAGCCGTCTGTGCACAGCACTTGGCTGACTAACACCTCCCTGTAAACATATTTCATACAGACGCAAACAGCAGTCACAAAAAAATCCCCTTCAGGCTTGATAAATCACATTGCTTGTGCTAAATGAATGTATTTGCATTTTCTCCTTCCTGTATTTTGCACACTCGGGTCAACAAAGGTGCTACATCGGCGGCGTGTGCTATGCTGTTCGTTTGAAAGACGTTATCCTCAGTGCACACCGTTGTTAAATCAGTGTGCACATTTGTTTACAGATGATATCAAGTCTGCACATGTTTTCACACACACAAACCTTTAGCAAACCAGGCCCATAGATTCTGTATGCAAAATGTGTCAGGGTAAAGGATGAGGGTTAGTCAAGTTTGGGCGGATAGAACAAAAACAAGCAAGTTACAATTCTTGTAAATCGAGATAAACAGAAAGAGGCAGGATGTGTTTAGTGGAAAAAGACCTTTGTGGCATAAGTGAATTTCCATTTAAATCAAGTTTTTTAAGCAGCGTGATTTAAGTGTAGATCTAAATTTATTGTAGAAAGTTTGATATTTATTCGATGTCGGTGCTGAAACTCTTTCTGTCCCGGTTCATCTTTCAGAGCTCTGTCAGGAGACAAGTGTTGTCTCAGTGCATAGATCTTGTTTTTGTCTTTTTGTTGTCATGTCATAGTGCAGCTCTTTGTGTATGTGTGTGTGTGCTGTTTTTTCATAATAATGGTAAAAACAAGCAGACTGATGACATTATTTAAGGAGTGCTTATCATCCTATTTAGAGACAGAAATGTGTGTTTTCATTTTCTTCTTCTTGACCGAAGCACACTTCTCTCTCCAGTGATTTGATTGGCTGTCAGTTCATTTGGGGCGGGGTTTGTGACAATCTGCTCCCTCAGGGGAATCAGAGCTACGTACAGTCTTAAACTTGAGCAGGTGCTTCATGTGCATCACTCCCTTGCTGTAGCTGGCTGGGAGCAGCGAGTCGTCCTGGCCGTTGATGACTGACACCAAATCCCACAGGTTGCTGCTGCCCCCTGGAGGCTGAAACGGGATGAGACAAAAATGATGTTGGAAAATTCTGTTCAATGAAGCTGTTACCTGCTGCCATGTTTTCCAGCATTCCCGTCATTATGTAGAGCAGTATTTTAATTTGTATGTTTCAATGTAACAAAGTGTGTATGACACACAAGTTTAACCTGTAAGACTGATTTCACAGCATGTTGTTTCCTTTTAAACGCTTTATAAATGTATGTATTCTCTAACATATGAATCAGTAAAACAGACTGTACTTTTACGTTGCCTTTTCGTTGTCGTGGATGCAGTGTGCCACCACATGCCGGCACAGTTGATGATTTGTAAAACATTTTTGGAAGTAAAAAGGAACATTTGTCACTGAGTATTTAGCAAAACTAACTGAAGCTGAATATTCCTTACGTGTACTTGTGTTGAACTGTGAACACCTCGAGCTCTTCTCTCACTGACTTTTCATCTCAACAGAATAAAAACTGTGTGTGTGTGTTCTTTTCGTAAAGAGAAGCAGCATTCGACCTTTTCTCTTCTAAACTGTGTCTGACATGTATTTTCTTGAAGCAAACATTTAGTTAAGGGTGTGTTGCAGTGAGCCTTTTGTTGACTTATTGTGTTCTGAAGCCAAAGAGTTCAAATGAGCCTCATGCAGAATCAACAAAGTTTCACTTCTGGTGAAACCACAGGCTTCGGTAATGTTTATGAATGTTCCTGGGCACGATCCACATGAGCAGAGTTTGTTCTCAGTTCTGGGAGTCATTTCATGTAAATATTAAAGGGATATTCCAGAATTTTTAAAAATAGGGCTTCATATTCAAGTCAAACTACAGCTGAATTTCTCTTATTTGTGGCTCTGGTTAGCGTTAACAGTGACAGGAAGCTGCAGAAGTCTTTACTTCCTGTTACTACTATGCCACAAATTGAAGCAATTCAGTCGTGGTTCGACTTCTGAATTTATTTCACAAACACACGAATTCACCTCAACAGACCGTCATGTCATGTTCGACATGGTTTGGGTAACCTGTGGAGTGTTTAATCGGAGTTTGGTCATGGATACTGGCACAATTGACCTGTGCTAGCATTAGCATAGCATCCAAACTTGGCACTGCATCAGATAGACTGAAAAAAGTCTCTATCAATAGAAATAGGACTGGAGAAGTCAAAAACGAGGCTCTATGTCCAAAATTACGTAGTATCCTTTTAAGACAGCGACTCTTAATTATTAAACGATACACATGTAAAAGGCTTTACAAGCTTCTACAAGCACAGATTACTTGGAAGTTACTTGAAAACTGCATTGAAATCACATCTTTGAAACTGCAGTGAATGTTGCTGGTCAACACGACCGTCAACAGATTATTTTGGCTCACAGTAAAGAAAGAGACTCCTGAGCTCTCGTGTTGCATCTCTGTATGCGTGTGTGAGAGGTGTGCGTCATGTGACTTTCACATGTGCTGTGTGGCTGCTCTAATCTGTTAACATGGGTGCTGAAAACACAAGTGAGAGGTGAGGTGATGCAGGGTGTGTGGCCGGGGCTGGAGGCGGAGTCATACCGCCTGTGTGCCAAGTTCTGTGAGATGAACTGCTGAAAATGCCGACATGTGACAAACTGCACCAAATGACTGAAGCAATTAATAATAATTCATATCATCACTTAATCACCAATCATACACGTAGTTACCGATAAGCATTCCGAAAACCAGCGTAGTTTCTTGGCCTTGATGTCTAAACTCAGTTTGTCCAACTCCTGCTTGACGTCTCGAGACACTTTACCACAGAGCAGCGGCGGTGAGCCGGGAACCATCGCTTTGTCTGCAGAGACACACAAAGAGTCACAACACAGAGCACCGCGAAAAACAAAAACTAATCAGGAGTGTGTTCTCACCCGTGTTTCCTATGATCGTCTCCCAAGGCTGCTCAGTGATGATGTTCAGCAGCAGCGGAGAGATGAGAGGAGTGAGAGACCACAGCCGCACCGTGCTGTCTCTGCTGCAGCTCGCCATGGTGAACGGACGACTCTGATGGCATGTTAAACCTACACACACACACACACACACACAATTCAGTAAATATTCACAACGTCGTTCAGATGGCAAAAGTTTAAAAGAGGAGATACACACATACACACGTGTATACACATGTAAATAACAGGGTCTTTGTCAGCAGCAGCAACATGACAGCAATGTACCATGATTATAAAAGCAATAACAACATTAAATTTTACAAAACTTCATTTTTTTTCATTACTGAATTTTGTCTAACCAACAGTTTTTATTGCCTCTTCAGTGTGAAGGAGCTCATGCACCACACGCTGTACTCGACACTCATCATGTACGTGCATTACTGACAGTCCAGTGTCCGTCGTCCTGTCCTCTGTCTTACCGTAGACATCAGCTCCGTGGTCGTAGACTGTGTCCAAACATGTACCATCTCTTGTGTCCCACACTCTGATTGTATAATCCCATGAACCTACAAACCGACAGTCGTTCCATCACTTTAAAGTATAATTTAACACACATCATAGGGCCGTGTATTGGCAAGAATCAGGCGATATGATACGTATCACCAAACAGGGTTACGATCCGATTTACAACGATACACTGCAATACTGTAAGCAAGGTGATATATTGAAATTTCTTTTCAATCTTATTTTAGGAAAACTATTATTCTGTGAACACCACAATATCTCTAAAATCTCAGTTTAAAAAAAAAAATAAAATTGTGCAATCAGAGTTTTTGTGCAGTAGCTGTAAGTGGTGGTGGGGGGGGGGCGCATGAACACTATGAATTAAAAATCAATAGTGTTTATGATATTGTGATATTGATATGTACATCTTCCAGTAAAATACCACTGAGCAAAAGTTACATACAATCAGTCTACCAAAGTTATTCTTCTCCTCTCATACACAACCGTGTCATCAACTATAGAAAAATGTTCCGTATTTCAACTTCAAGTTGTTCTTTGTTATCTTGTTTTGAAGATGCCATCTGTAATACATACTGACATTATGCACAAGAAGGGCTGCGCTAAAACACTGATACAGCAATATATTTATTTTCTGGATATCTGCTGATTTTCAGCTCGAAAAATCAATATCGTCAGTGTTTTCTGTCCACCTAAAGTGCACTTAAATTGCATTTTTCATTTCGATGTTGTGGCAGCTACATCAGTGTGTTCGGTAATTTGCCAATACTGTCAAATAAATTGGAAAGGAAATTTTAAAT
>JAPQLA010000019.1:28552149-28564285 GCA_029822935.1 Naso vlamingii
CACACACACACACACAGATCCTCTGAACAGTGTGGAGACCATGAAACATCCTAAAACATTTGTTCTTCCTGCATTCCATTTCGGAGGGTTTTTAAAAAGTGACACAAGCCACTGTCTAAGTTCTGAAGTTCACACAGACAAACGTGGTGTTTACATACTGACATCTGAAAAATCAGTTATCTGACAAACTTCACTGCTTTCATGATAAACACGTTCTCATCCCAAGTTGGTGTGAGGAGAAATATTATTACATCATCGTTCTCATTCAATGTTCTACAGGACACTGAAACATAGAAACAACTGGATTTAAAAAAATATATTGCACGAAAAATACAAAAGAAAATACCGTTTCTCCAGCAGGTGTCGTCAACATAAATACTTTTGTTCACATTTTGTTCCTCTTGATTCCATGTAGTTTAATCTAATGACCAAATATCTCAGACCGGGTTAAGAAACCTCACTTCAGACTGAGAATATGTGATTTTGGATCACACAGCTACGGAGCCCCGGAGGTGACACCTGTTGATTAGTTTTAAAACATGTGTTTTCTATTTGCATTTTACAAATTGCATGTGTTTTATAAATTTAACGAGCGTTTTATAAATCGCACATGTTTAATTCCTATTTTGCGCGCCCGTTTTATTACAACGTGCGTGTGAATCATAAAACGTTCATGTGAAATACAAAATGCGTGGGCCATTTAAAAAAAAACAAAAAACAAAACATCTTTGTCTCCTCCTGGGCTCCGTTCTTGTCAAACTCTCTGGTTTGTAAACTTAAAGTTGCAGTAGGTAACTTCTGCTAACATGCTAACAAGCTAACATTAGCTGTAGCATGAGACTTGTTGAGAAACAACTGTTTGCACCAGGTCGTGCCTTATTTCATTTATCGCTCTGTCTCTTAGGGAAAGTTGCAGCGCAGTGACCTGCTCTGTCTCAGCTCAAGCTCGAGCCGACTGACGGTTTCGCTTCCTGACAGTTTGTCGTCGGCAGAGACGAGTCAGAGCGTAAGACACAAACGGCTAATCAGCTCGAACCGACGTGAACCGACCTGTCGCGTAGAAGCCCAGCACAGACAAGCCAATCAGGACAGAGCGTACTGAGAGCGTCACTGATTGGACAAATAGAACAGGAGCAATTGGATTTTTATCAATCCTGAATACTGAGGCATGATGGGAAAACACAGAGATCTCGCCATACTCTCAGACCACGTCACTTACGAACAGCTGTCTGTGGATATTATGACATTTCTTTGCAAACAGAACATAAAAAAAGTTATTGATGTTTACACCAAAGTTACCAACTGCAGCTTTAAGTTTGTTCAAACTCAAAACTTAAGTGACCCCCGCTGTTAGACTTTTTTTTTTTTTTTTTTTGGAGAAGTCCAGAATATTTTATAAGAGTTACAAGAGGAGAAATAAATCAAGACTTCAGTGCAAATGAAGACAAAACTTGATGGAAGTTCAGGTCACTGAAGGAACTGGGTGGATTTTGGCTGCCAGCTCATCGGCCTGTCAGTGTTAAAACACGTCACAGTTTCCTGAGCAGCAGCTTCATCGTTTGATTTTCTCTTTTCTCATTCAGCTATAAAGCCTTCAGTGGGTTAACTGTGGGCTGATCTAGGGTCAGACTCCAAATTTAAAAACCCTCATTAGTACTTCCTAGTTTTTCTCTGCATGAACTGGATCATTTTTCAAAGAAAAAGACAAATATTCATCATCGTGACTGCAGCAGCTTCTAATCTGTATCAGTATTTTTCTTTCAGCTTTCCTTCCTCACTGGATTCGGACTGTAATGATGTTTGATACATCTCACAGAGAAATGACGTGTCTGACAGCAGGTCACCTACTGCATAGCCTGGTAAACCCGACCCATTCACCTCAACTGGCAACCCTACCATCCACGGCTGTTTCCATCCCTCTGAAAACCTGATGGGCCAATCCTGACTGTGTATCTCATATGGGGCGGGCTTTATGCCATGAATCATTGAAGGGGCTGAAGACGGCAGCTCCGGTCTGCGTACGCACAGCTGATACGAATTGATGACATCCTGTAGACAGACGAAGGACGCAGCTATTAATGTTAATTTCCCACAAACTGATAATCACATAGATGTTATATTGTCTTGTGATATTAGTTGTTTAACGTCAGTTTTAGTGCTTTTGTCTGCTGTTTTTTAACATGTTGTGCTGTACGTAAAGCTGCCGAGTCTCGGGCCGACACCGCACAGATTGCTAAAAAGACTCCTGCTAAATGCTCCTGTTCTTCCCTACATGAAGTAATCACAAAAAACATTTGCCGGGTCTTCAGTGTTGTTCTCTGTCTTGTCGGAGTTTTCCTTTTAGTTAATATAGCGCAGTTTTCAATAGCGAGGGGTTTTTTGCTCGCCTGAAATTCCTCTCAAAACAGACATGGGGCCGGCTCACAGGGGGGAAGGCGGGTAAACAGCTCTGATTGGTTGTGTGTCTGTCCAATTGCGTCCAGAGGCAGTTTTGTCCGTTGGTAAATGTCCCTTGGAAATGAACGGTGAATCGGGAAATACCAGACTAATTCTCACTTGACAAATAGTTTGTGCCAGGATACCTATTGCTCACCGACACTGCTCACGTTGAGTCTTAAGGTAAAAATGGCTGCCAAGAGTTACCTCAGAGGAAAAACTATGATTACTTGTATTATACAGAACATTGTTTTACTCTGTAGAAGAAAGGCTGGACATCAATCTTCCACAATGTTGCAAATGATCTAAAATGATCCTAAGTTAAGTTCGTCTGCTGAGCGTGTTGTTGTACTCTTTAAAAATCTAAATGGCCGTGGCGGACATTAACAGGCTGGTTTCATGTAATATTTGTCCATCTTAGTTCTTCAAAGAAAGTTCCAACGACCTAAAACCAACATGCAGCTGATCTGGCCTTCTGTGACAAGTCACACATTTAAATAAAAAAATAAATTAAAACAGTAAAATGGCATCTTTCAGTGTCTTCATCATAGAGGTGAACTGTTCAACAGACTGTGAAGTTTCTCCGTGACTCCCTTTGAACCTTCATGAAACAAGACGTCCTCTCAGCCGCTCAGCCGCCATCTTTAACCCGTCACTTTCTGCCTCCTCTCCACGTGTTTGAATAAATACTTTAGGAGTCTTTTGTACGAGTGGTGAGTTTCTCTTTCACCTCCCAGCCGGGCAGCAGGGTTCCCTGTTTGCAGTCAGGCAGTAGTAAAGGCAGCCTCATCGGAATCTGGGTCCTTTCTGTCGTCCCCACCACTGGACGAGCGGCTGCTGAGGTCGGCGACGCCCGACTCCAGGTCGCTGCAGGTGGAGAGCTCATCAGGGTCGTGATTCTTGAGTTGGATGTGTGGCCTGAGAGGCAGGGTGAGGGTGGGGTCCTTGGTTTGAGCCTTCTGATTGGCTGGTTCTGAGGAGATTGTGTGACCGTTTTTCTGTGCAGGGCTGGTGATTGGCTCCAGGTCAGTGTAAGTGGTGGGCGGATCCGGCCCGCAGTGTCTCTGTTGCACGTGGCGAATCCTCCTCCTCGGAGCGCTGACACTCTCCCACGTGATTGGCTTCCCTGTCAGGGCCGCTATCCTCTGCACAGAGACAACAACAACAACAACAACAACAAAAACACTTTCTTTAATTATCTCCATCTCCTCATTTGTTTGTCAGCAACATTTTCTGTCAGCTGGTCACCCCTAAATTCCACCAGATGTGTGTGTGGTGTGTCTCTGCTCTGGAACGTCAGCGGAGCTGATTCGTTTTAATTCCAGTCAGCGTGTGAGCTTCCACTGACTGCGGCTGCGTTATGTTTTTACTCCGTCACAGCTCTGGTGACGTGGAGCCCTCTGCTGCAGATACGCAGGTTTCTGTTTCTGCCAAAGGACAGAGCACAGCGCAGCAATTCAGCACAGAGCAGACTGAGCTGGACAGGAAGTCAGAGATACATACGACATTAAAACATCCAGTAAATTTCAGACTAAAACACTCTGTCTTGACGCCAGATCATATTTCCCTTAATTTCATAAATAAACCGTCATTATGTGCGGAGCCAGGCCTGAAGTTGAGATCAGAGGCTTACACGGGTCGTGGTCGCACATAATTCTGTAATAAACGTGAAATGCTGTAGTCTTGTGACTGTCCAGCTGTGCTGCGCACTGAAACGCAGCCTGAACGCAGCCGGTAAGCGTTGACAGACGGCAGAGCACGAAGCAAACATGCAGCGGAGCCGTTCGGGAACGCACACACATCCAGTGGAATGCTGGAGGTCAGGAGGAGGAATGACTGAAGTTCATTCTCATCAGGATTATCTGACATTTATCTGTTGTATAAATCCAGCTGTTCTCCAAACATAAAATTCTCTAATGAGAAATCAAAATCTTTACACAAATTTGATTAGTAATTAATTTTTTTAAACCCTGACAGACTGGAAGCATTGAACTGCCTGAATCTGTGTGTTATCCAGAGACGATTCATCTCATCCAAGAGACTTCTTCTATTCTAACGACTGGTTTCCACTGAGCAGTACGGCTCGGTTTAGTACGACACGCTTTAGAACGGTACCCCTAAATCTGGCTCGCATTTCCACTGCTGACCGTACTCTTACTTGGTGGGCGGTGCTGTGCTGCTTTTTTCTCCAGGTGAAAAATATTTCACCAGCAGAAATTTATGCACATTTCATGGTGTTATGAAAGATATAATCATTACTACGGAACTAGAATTTTCCTACAAAATTAAATATAGACTTACACAAAGGTGATGTAGCTCACTCATCACTCCTGGGCCTCGATATACGTGTGGTGGTGACTGTGTGCAGAGCTCCACCCTCTGCCTGTATTCTGATGTTTCGGTTGTCTTGAACAAGTCTGGGTGGGAAGTGGCTGTGTTTCCCTCAGCCAAATAATGTCTGTTTACAAATGTGTTGCAAAGTTTTCGCCTCTCCAGCCTCTCCCTCAGTGCTCGAAAGCCGCTGAAAGCCAAACAGAGATGATCTGCCTGCCGTTTCGCCTCATAGGGGCTTCATTTCCTTTTCTTCACTGCTGTGGCTGTATCCTAAGCATGCTGTCATTTGCGGGGTGGGGGGACGCACCTCCTCCCCACTCAGACTCGTCCCAAGCAGGTCCTGAGTCAGCCAGTACATCAAAATACGGGCAGAGGGCGGAGCTCTGCACACAGTCACCACCACACGTTTACTAAGGCCCAGAAGTGACGACTGAAGTGCATTACTTTTATGTAAGTCTATATTTGAATTTTTGGTAAAATTCTACTGACTCAACCTTAAACACACTTTACAAATGGCTAAGACAAATTCTGAATCCTTCATGCCTTCTTGTTCATTCGTTATTAAGAGCAACATGTTACATTTTTTCCTTTCCGTGTAGAAAGCTGTTTGTTTGTTTGTTTGTTTGTTTGTTGCTGTACTGGCCTGCAGCTGACCTGCCACCAGAAACAACTGCACAATGTAAAGCCTGACTTCAAAATTCAATCTATATTTACAAAAGAGGAAAAAGTTTTATTTGGTCCCTCACACACTTTCTCAAAAAGCGGAGTTGTTGTGTTGACAGAACCCCGTCTGTTTGTCTGCAGTGCTGTCCGCTACTGTTCGCTACTGAAAACAAGAACAAACTTGCTCTTCGCAAAAAGAAAGGTGAGCCTTTTCTTTAGAGCAGGGGAGTGGACCCTCCGGGTGCATGTGGGGACGCGAGGTAACAGCAGGTGTGAACCGAGGCACTCAGAGCTGTTCACGCACTCTGAGGTCACGTCAGCACCAGCACGAGTTTCTCAGATTCACTGCGGACGGATGATTGTTGGATTGGGATTATCGTGGTGTCTTTGTGTGTTGTATGCCTTGTCTGGAGCCGCGGTGGTGGTGGTGGTGGTGGGCGGTTCCTCCTGGCGGTACCTCCTGGTGGTTGGTCAGTTCCTCCTCCAGCTGCTGAGACTCCTCCCTGACGGCAGACAGGAAGTCGGCTGGTGACTGGCGAGGAGGCGTCGATTTCTCCACATGGTTGTAGAGACCCTTCCACATTCTGCAGACAAAGAGGACACAGAACGAAGGAATCTTATTTCTGTTTGATGCTGTTGTTCTTATTCCTCTTTTTAGTATAAACTGTCCAACTGATGCCCGTCTGTTTTTTGACCAGAAAGACTTTTTGACCACTGAATGCTTCTGGAGGAAAGTTTGACTGCTATGACATGACTCGACACAAATTTTGTTTTGTGTGATGTAATGACTTACTTGAAGCAGTAGGGGGTGGTGTTGGGTCTCAGGACGCCCTGACACTGGCTCAGCTCGGCCTTGTACAGAGGGTTGGTGTACTCGGCTCGGTCCTTCCACAGCTGAGGCCACACAGAGTGAGTCCGCTCCAGAAGCCTGGAGTCAAACAACACACACACACACACACACACACACACACAAACAAAATGCAGTTAACAACTCTGTGACACAGCACAGAGAGACAAAAACAGTCTGGAGGGATGAGACGTTCCGGACAGAAGGAATTCATTTTACAGACATCATCGTCCTGCGTCATAATGAAGGTCACACTGTTTTGTTTTTTTGCATCCTAAAAATCGGAAAGACCATAACTGTGATGCCTCTTGATTTTTGATAGTCATAAACTGCAACAGTTGCATCAGCAGCTGCTGGGTGTTTTCACTCCTGTCTTGTTTAGTTCGGCTGAATTGAATGTGGTTCG
Organism: Naso vlamingii; assembly: GCA_029822935.1. Classification (NCBI taxonomy): domain Eukaryota; kingdom Metazoa; phylum Chordata; class Actinopteri; order Acanthuriformes; family Acanthuridae; genus Naso; species Naso vlamingii. The sequence continues at coordinate 28,558,836 of JAPQLA010000019.1, forward strand.
TTTTTGCCTTTGGTGAGAATTTTTCAGGCAGGTGTGAATAAGCAGTTGCTCTCAGACCAAATAACCATGTTGAGACCCAGCTGAAGAGGCGGTCTCAGTCCGGTTTGTTTGAGGTGTGAACGGGGCTCGACCTTAATGCGACCCAACTGCAGAAAGCACATACTGCAGCCGCTGGAGAGGACGCATAAATACGCTGACGTAATGTTCTGTTGGCCTTCTTCTCCTGCACCTGCCCACGACATAAACAATCCATCCTCCTAGTTTAAGTCACATCCAGGTTCTCTGTTACCGGCGCAGATGGAAATGGCACAGCTAATCCACTGCATGTTTCATCTTAAAAGTCCACTTTCTGTCACAGTGATGGATAACAAACACAACTCATTTAGAATCAGCTGTGAAGTTTGAAGCATCTAACATAATAAATATAACCTGGAATGTTTGTGCCTTTGAAATATAATTACTAGAGCTGCACGACTGTAGCAGCATGTTATTGATATTGGCTTTAAAATTAAATATCAGATATCAGCCAGCACGTCGATATCTGCCAATATAATATATATATATATATATATATATATATATATATATATATATATATATATATATATATATATATCCGTAATGGTTGTCAGCCAAATGAGTTGTAGTATCTCAGCATATCAAAAAATCCAGTATTGTGCCTCTCTAATAATTACAACTGATGACTACGTTAGCATTGCTAACTTGTTTTCATCTGGTCGGACCTCTGCTCTCTGTGAACTCTGAGCCTTCACTTCTCAGGACAGCGACACTCACTCAGGTCATTCAACGCCACCCTGTGGCCACAGATGCACTTTGCACTTTGCTTGCTCCTGCACTAGTTAACACAAAAACATCCACAACAGGAGCAGGATGACTTCGTGCTTCCTGCTTTTTCCCAGCTCAGAGTTTTTTCGTCCAATGAAAAAATGATGTTAACGTGGCTTTGTTTAAAAATTCTGGTTCACTTGCAAAAAGGTCAGTGTGACAGTGAACACACCACAGGGTGGAAGAGAGGTGGAACTCAAACCTACAAAAAAACATCTGTCTCTGAATAAAGACACAGTCTCTGTGGCGGGAATGTGTTGTATAATAAAACAAACAGAAAACAATACATTTAACAAGTTCTTTCAGACAATCCAGTGTGTATGTGTGTGTGTGTGTGTGTGTGTGTGTGTGTGTGTGTGTGTGTGTGTGTGTGTGTCAGCTCTACCTTAAATCCCTGCGTTCCTTCTGGCAGTTGCCCAGGAAGGTCCCAAACTGACAGGAGTAGACGTGTGTGTGTATGGCGATGAGGAAACGCTCGTTGAACTCAAAGGCACATGGGAACTGCTCAGACAGCTGCCACACACACTCCAGGAACTGGTCGATGACGGGAGACACCTCTTTGGGATCTCCATCCAGGTGAGCGTACCTGCAGGTTCACAGCTCCGTCTTAACTGTACGTCACATTAAATATTCTTCAAACAGTACAGAGATATTTTTATGTGTGACAAATCTTTCAGTTCTGACAGAACAACATGAACATGTGCACAGATAAACAAGAAACCAGAAGGTGCTGCACAATACAAACCTACAAAAAAAACAAGGATAAAAGAAGCACTAAAAGAAAAGGAAAGTCCACATTGATCTCTGACACACACACACACACACACACACACACACACACACACACACACACACACACACACACACATTAGGGCTGTCTGATGTGAGATTTTCACTACATGATAATTGCAGAACAATAACAACATACTGCAATCATAAAAAAAATTAAAAAGAAAAAAGTCAGAATAATCTTTAGCTTTGTTTGTTGTTTTTGTTTCTTATTTGGAAAGATTTACACTCCAAATATGAGTGAAATGAGGTAAAGAGAGAACAAACAGAGCAATGACACTTAACATTCACCTTGTTCTGCCTGTCTGACCCTCTTTACAGAAACTTAAGTTTATTGATTTGTAAGGCGCTTTTCACAGACAAAGAGTCACTAAGTGTTTTACATGAGCATTAAGCAACATACAAAAAATTAAAAAGAAGACAAAACAGATGAGAGACCTCATGAGACATGAAGTCTAGTAAAACATCTTTCGATAGTTACCCCCTTTTTTAAAAATCTTACTTGGCAAACACAAAACTTTCACCAAGTTCTGTAAGACCAACCAAAGTTAAAGGACACAAACCAAACTTGGTTAAAATATGAGCACAAAGTCTGACTTTGGCTTTTTGTTTCTGTTTATTTGAGGGTGTGACTGCATTAAAAGGCAACAGCAGCTGAATGATGCGGACAGGTGAAACTGACGTCCAAATCTATTGACCTGCTGACTCAGGTCGTGTTCAGTTCTAATAGTCCACTTCCTTGGTGTGCACCAGATGAGAGACGCTTCATTGTTTCATTTTTCAGCTGGTTTGGTTCATGTTCACAAACACAGAAATAAAGCAGACTGTAGAGTGTAAACACAAGTCATGTCCACGGAAATGCCGTTCAGTTACTGATCAGACAATCAGGCGGGTAAAAAGGCAAATTCTCAATTTCTGCTGAAGCCTTCAGGACATCACGGAGCACCGGTCTTTATCTGGAGAGCATATCAGCAATCGACAAACGAGAAAAAAATGTAATAATAGGCTATGTGCGTTTCAATAAAGACATTCTGCAGTGAATGTACCACAGAGGACGGCGGGCTCTGATGAGATCTAGTGAAGTGTTGATGAAAGAGGTGCCGGAGAGCATCCATAACACATGCAGGCACGCATCGTGACTTTTCCAAAAAATGAAAAGTTTTTAGCTGTTCCAAAAAAACCGAAAGGATACTTTGCTGCTTTTTCATGTTGATTCTTTATCATAAGTTTAACACAGTGTTGGGCGAGTTAACTGGAAAATGTAGTGAGCTAAGCTACCAGTTATTCTACATCAAAATAAAGTTTCACTACTCTTCCATCCTTTACTTAACCATCCACAGAGAAATGTAACAAGCTAAGCTACGAGAAAATGAGAAAATTTCAAAAGTAGATTGCTACTTGCAAAGCTACTTTTTTTACTTCATGTCAAAACAATGTTGTCTCAGACATTGGAAAAACTGTCAGCCAAACAAATACGCAAAAAAATAAATAAAATAAAATAAAATAGAATTGTTCAGTTGAACTGTTCATTATAAAATAACAGACTTCAATTCAACCTATCTGGCTGTGTCAGTCGTTCAAAAACAGAATTCCAAAATATATTTATCAGTCAATAAAACCATATTCAGTTAAAGTAATATAAACAATGAAAACAACAGACTTTATTTTAAAATTTTCTTTTTTTAGGGACATTAGAACATGAAACAATTCTCTCTCTCTCTTCTCTACACACTTAATACTGTTCTTGTCTCTCTGGCTCTTTTCTCGTCCCTTAACAAGCACAGCAGGATACGTGAGAGACGCGTCAAGAAGCGCAAAATGGCGAATCAGAGGCAGAGTACGGCGGGTCTTGCCAAGAAAAGCCAAGAGCGAAGCAGCATGCACAGTGAACTGCAGGATCAGTGTGTGATGTCTCGTCTACAGGCCTCGGTGTGGAGCTGGCGTCAGTCACATGACTCATCCTCAGTTTTTTTATCCTTGGATTTATCAAAACCTCGACAGAAAAAAAGTCCGCTGCACGTCAGAGCGTTTCCTGGGAAAATAGTTCGTAGCTCTTGTGACGCTACCGTGCTACTCAGTCAATAATCAAAGTCTCCACTGAAAAGCTGTTTGACTCAGAAAATAGTGACGTTACCACCAGGCTCCTGAGAAATTAATTTGGTAACGTCGCTGCTTGTACTGCCAGACACTCGTTTAACGTTGCTGGTGAAAAAAAAGATCATTTCATTCACTGTAGCATCTCTTAAGGTGGAACGTTTTCTCGCAGGCTGTTCAATACATTAGTTATGCCATGAATTAATCAGCCCACCTTAAATGCCATATGACAACCTGAAAAGGATTTATTTGTCACATTCATATTGTACATGAACAAATAAACGTCTGAAGTTCAGCCATAATTTATTTGCTTTTGCCTTTCTTGCATGCCGACATACGCTTCAGTAACAACCGGATCTTCAGACACTTAATAAAATACACGTGAATTTCTACCTTTTTATGCTTTTGCATTTTTTTCACCTGGAGAAAAAAGTGGCAGAAGGCCGACATGGCGCACTATGGCAGCTCTACACATCTTGTTTGTGAATAAATGAAAGCTTTCAGAATGGATGACAGAGATATTAAATAGTCGGACAGTGCGGATGGGTTTCACAACAGTGATGATCCGCTCCAGGGTTCACGTGCAAGCGGCCCGAGACCGCCCACCCTTTTCAAGAGGACCAGAGTCTGATCGTCTGGTTTGCACAGGAGGTCTCGAACTGCGTTCCAACCCGAACACACCGCGCCACAGACTACCTGCTCCAGGGTTCAGTTCAACCGGACTAGACAAGGATGGTGTGAACAGGACCTAAAACTTCTTTTACTGTAGTTTTACAATAATTTGAACTGATTTGATCTTTTTAAAAAAAACTCACTCATGTTTTTTAAACAGTATTTCCTTTCAAATTCCATCATATAACGCAGAAAGTGTGCATGCAACATGTGTAACTGCAAGGTCCAAATGCTGGACAATGACAGCTGTGTTTGTCTTCCAAAACATTTCTGCTCTGCACACACAGTTGCAGTCTGTTGATGAGCAGCCCAGTTACTGACCTGTGGGAGAACTTGTGTCCAAAGGAAACCCAGTCTCTCTCTATGAGCACCTGCAAGAAAGCAGAGGAAGAGAAAGGAAGGGTGGGAGAAAGGGCGAAGAGAGCAGGAAGAGCAGAGAGTAAGAGGAGGATCAAATTAAAGAGCTAGCCTCGTTAGAACTGTCCAGATTACGGGAGCTCAGCCTTGCTCTGGAAATGAGCATTAATGTTTAGCAAGCGGCGCAGTCCATGACTGGCTGTACATATCCTGATTATTTAAAATTGTTCTCAGCGGCTGAAAGTCCAGACTGATCTGCAGAGCAGCACAGAAGTGTCGAGCTCACGTGATCAGGATAGTTTTAACCAGACCAGATAAGAGCTGAGACAGCCTCAGAATCCGAGATCGGCAGTGTAGTGTTTTACCATAAATCCTTTGATGGTTCTGTAGAACGGGTCCAACAGTATACTGGCTACAGAGCAGGCCTGGGCTGTCCTATCCCAACCGTCAGAACAATGAACCAACACACTGATACCTTCATCAGCAACTGCCTGGGGAGAGAACGAGAGAGAGAGAGAGAAGTCATCAGGTGACAGTACGTTGAAGCAGCAGGACTTCAGCGTGGAGTTGATTTTAAAGGAATACGCCAACTTTTTCCTCTTTGTCATTTTCCTCCCTCCCAAGTTCCAGACAAGAAGATAGATCCCATTCTTTCGACTGTACGTGCAGTAACAAGGAAGAGACGGGCAGAG
>JAPQLA010000019.1:28668625-28680135 GCA_029822935.1 Naso vlamingii
TGGAATGTGACATCAAAAACTGAAGAGGAAGAGTAATGTTACTGTATCAGCTTGTGTCAGTCATACTGAAATCCCACAACTTTAACAGTCGGACAAAAAATTGGAAAATACTTGCTCAGTGTTTTGTGCTGTTATTTCAGGGCCTGACGACCATCAGCCTCTGGTGCCGCCTCTTCCTGCCTCCTCTGAAGACAAACCCTTTAATTGCAATTCAAAGGTAAAGATTATTCCCCACAATATTTTTTCAACAAATCTAGAGAGTCTGCTGAGCACTTCACAGCTATTTTAGGGTTAGACTGTAAGACGCCCCTTCTACCCTCTGACCACATAGAAATGAAGGTCATAGAGATGAAACGTAAGTGCAGGTGACCTGGAAGGTCTCACCTCTCTGGTGTAGTGTTTATTAAGTGTAGACCAAACTGCTACGCCACATCAATGCACTCAACACTACAGTGCAAGGTTGTTATGACAGGAAACAGTGAGTCAGGAATATCACAGCATGAACTGAAATACTGACTTTTCCAGCAAGAATGTGCAGTAACATCAGGTGGTGGTGGCTGACAGGTTTTTTTCTAACTTTTAAAATGTTCTTGCATAGATTCCTGCTGTTTAATTTACAGTCATGCATCCCACAGTGTGCTATATTTTATTTCTAACTTGACATTAATGTCTGCTATAACGTCACGCATTTCGTGTCGTCCAGATGTTCGAATATGCTCACCGATCTGAGTTCTAGGTTCATACTAAACTATTTAAACAATGATAAATGAACCACATAAATGCAAATCAGTTTTTTTTTTCGTGCTCCAGCTGTTTTTCACTTCCTCTCAGCAGGAGGAAACCAAGGTGTTGCCACTGGTGAAACAGGAGAAAGCAGAGAGAGATGACTGCAACCTGGACCTCAAGGTGGAGGTCAACATAAGGGCAGAGTGTGGCCCGTCTACTGGTGAGTGGTGCTCTGTACATGATCTTTGTAACATAACAACCTGTCAAAAATAAAATACAGGTCTCTGAACCCACCTTGTGTGTGTGTCTGTGTGGGAGAATGTGAGATAAGATAGAGATGCAGACCCTGAGGACCACATTTACAGTCTGTACACTCAGCAATCATCACTTGCACCAAAAACACAAGGGCCACACTTTTGCATGTTGTATTGATTTCAAAAAGGCTTTTGATCAATTTAAAGGTCTATAAACACAACAAGACAGAGATTTTGTTAAAGAAATGGCAGCTTGCAAGAGCTAACATAATGCTTATGTGGACTTTAGCAAGAAAGCTACAGATCCACTCTAGGTAGACATAGTGGTACTATTTGAGCAATCTGGAACACCTCGATAACAATAGGAGGTTAAATTCCTGCTCTGTGTTGATGACCTGGGGCTTGTGCTACAAGGAGAGTTCAACAGACTCAGGATATCTTTAAGTTATCTGGCTTCACTAAACCTAACAACCTCAGTCAGGATAAGTGGTTACGCGAAGCTGATTATCACCTCGGTGAATCAACCCCGTGTTTCCCGATCAAGATGTGAGCGCGTTCACAGGGCAGCGTTTGCAGCAAATGACCAATAGCAAACATGGACGAGTCTAGTGGCCGCAGAGCAAAAAATTTTACAAACGAAGAGTAAACATTAAAATAGTAGGCAATAATAAAGTTAAACACATAACTCAGATTGAAAGCAACAGTGTTGCACCTGTCAGATGTGGAAAGATTGTCTTAAAAATCAGCACCTGTGTGAATGCATATGCTTTTAATATCACTGCAAAGATAATACAAAGAAAAGCCCGACCACGGGATGAGTGCTGGATCACAAAACACCTGCAGCAGAACTTAAAGAGAGATCCGCACACCAAAACGCTCCCGTTTGGAAGTTGTGAACTGCTGTGTGATGCAAAGCTATTTAGCCTGTATATTTAATATCACTGCTACACTATTGGAGCACTAATTGATCTAATTATTAGCCTACATGTTGCCTCTGTTTAACACTATTCATCCAAATTCAAATTTTTAGAAAGACAGGAAACTAAATTGATCAAGGACACACAAGCATTTTAGTTACATGTTGCTAAGATGTGTTCTTGGGGTGTTTATGATGATGGTTTATGACTTTTTTTCCTCTGGCTGCAGCCTCCAGCTGTGTCAGACAGACTTTTGAGCAAAAAACAAAATTGATATAAATCATAATTTGAATTGGCAAGTTGGTGTAGTTTTTGTATTTTCTGAGAGAAAATTTAGTGTTTAGTTTATTCTCTGCAGCATGCGGTTTAAGGAGCTGCCACAGATAAGTCACTCCCTCCGACAAGAATCTGTGCTCACATAAAAATTGGAAAGGTAAAGTTAAGAGGACTGTGGGTCTCTGAAAATTCTTTCCCTCCTCAGGGACCATATCATGATCCACACTCCAACCTAACAGGATCTTTTATGAATGCCGATGTCATTTTGCCAGAGACTTTTGTGATCTCATTGGTCAGCGGGTGGTGCGTTTATACACGTTGATCTCTTATCTTGAGCGTAACCTGCTCCGAAACTTAAGACTGGGTGTTAAAGTCCCTGAAGATTGGTTAAGAGGTGACCACCGCATGAAGCCACCATCAGTTGTGAACCTCGTTGTCCTCAGATGTGTCAGCCTTTCATCAAAAGACACCGTCAGTTAAGGCAGGCCCACCCAGGTCGATCAGGTCTGGGTGTGTGTTCTGTGTTTGGCCACTGGGTGGTCACTTTAAAACCCCTTGGGAGTCAGTCAGGTATCTTCTGTTTATGCTTTAGTCCTGTTAAGCGGGCTGTATCTTGGACTGACGAGGAGAAAAAAAACCAAAAAGAACTGAGGAGGAGCAGGAGGGAGGTGGGGGTATACCAAGGATAAGATGTGGGGAATGGGACTGCGTCTCCACCACAGATACACCAGGCCAGGCGTACGCTGTATCCCCCCCACCTCTCTCCTCACTGTAAGAGGAGACTTTTGGACTTTACGAAGCCCAAGAGATGACATGGATGTGTTTTTTTGTTTGTATGTTTGTTTGTTTGTGTAATTGTTTTTTAAGGCATGCACACTTTATTTCATACATCTGTTTTATATATGGCACACACGCTTTATAAATTGCACACACCTTTTAGTAACTTGCACATTCGTCTTTATTAAATTGTATTCGCAGTTTAGTCATTTGCACATGTTTTGTGTACACATGCACAGGATGCACTTGTGCTCCAGCTCAGTCAGTTGCCACACGCCTGTCCACTGCATTTTGGATTCTCAGGAGGAAGACTGAAGGAAGTTTACCTGTGTTTAGTGCCGCTGTGACAGCCATCCCATCATGCACAGAGAGTGTGGTTGGTCTTTATCCTTTTTTTGGCAGGAGGCTACCACAGCAACCGTATTCCCATAACTGGGGAGGAACTGTGTGCAAGATCACTTTCCCCCTTAAGTGGAATGACTGAGACATCAATCTGGACCACAAAAGATGATACAGTGATAAGAATAGTGAAAAGGAATTATTTTCTCAGGATTGATCTGTTGCTGTCTATCATATCTATAACATAGCAGCATCACATAACATCATATCAAATTAAATGCATTTATAAAGCAGCCTGGTATGAAAAAAATTGCAAAAGAAGTTGTTTAAAGTAGTGATGTGAAAGTGTAGTTTAGTTTTTTTAATTTATTTGTTAGGGACCATGTACAAAAAGGCACTGATCTCACAGAGATAAGATGCTTTGCACCAGATTGTAGCAGTTTGCTAATTTCCATCTGCAGTACACAACTACACAAGAGTGTGAGTGCATCGTGTGCATGTGTACACAAAACGTGCATGTGAATTACCAAGTCGCACACTCATTTTAATAAAGTCTGTGTGCGTTTTAAAAAAAAAACAAGACACAACCTTTAACACCCCCCCACCCCCCGGGCCCTGTACTTCTTTTTTCCTAGGCTTCTTTCGTTTATCAGGCACCACAGTCAAGGAAGGCCCCACTGCAGTCTGATTATTGTTGGCACTTATTGTTGGGATCTCTTCTCTTCGGCCACAGCCGGTGACTACTCCTCTCTGCTGCGTTAGAAAGGGCTTTAGCTGCCTTCCTGTGGGCCAGTCCTCTGACTCCCTCTTCCCTCAGGAGCCTTGTGGTGGACTTGGCAACAAAGCCTCTGAACCCACTTCCACTTGGAGGCATTTCCTCCTTCCAGCCTTGCTCCTCCGCTTCGGCGACAAGGCCTGCGTACCGCAGCTTCTTGCGCTTAGAGGCCTCTTCCATAGCATCCTCCCAGGCAGCTGTCAGCTCAACAAAAGGGCACACCCACGGAAACTGGACCAGGATTAGGGGAGGATTAGACCCGGTCGCAGGTTAGTTGCCACAATTACGGATGGGAATGTGAGTCTCTGGTTTAAATCAGCACGAATGTCCCAGTTTTTGCTGCGTTCAGTGGGCTTGAATAGGAAGGCAAGCCGCCAGCTGCTGGTTTCTCTCCTTCTCAGGTGAAGGATGGAAGGTGTGAGAACCTTTGTTGGGTCTTAAGAAGCGATGGTGTTGGTGGTTACTCTGATGTGCTCTATTTTAGCTGTCAAACAGGACAGCACTTGGTTGTGCCTCCAGGTGTCTCTGCCTTGTGTCAAGCTGATGTTACATCCTACCAAGATGTGCTTGAGAGTTGCTGTAATTGCACACACACGATGGATCCTCTCCCACCCAAAGCTTTAGGTTTGTAGGAGAGGGCAGGACGTCATATGTGGCTCTGATGGAGAAGTTCAGCATGTTAGCCTCCATGCTCCACATCTCATTTCTTGTGATTTTTCTTCATTCGACTGCATCCCTCCTCGTTCAACTACCTTGTTTGAGTTGGGATGTGACTCTGGCAAACCTGGCAGCTTCTTTTTGATGGTGCACTTTTTCTAAACCACTAGTTGCTGGCGTTCGGTTGGAGTAGTCATTTGCCAGGTAGGTTTCTTCTCTCCCAGACCAAAGCCTCCTCTGTCTTGTTGGACGTGGCATGACTATGTTCCTGTGCCAGAGGCAGAAGTGTGTGTCCGATACTGTCGAAGCTGGAGTCCACTTTTTTTCCTGTGGCCAGGTTTGGAGCTACGCCTCTTACAGCCGAATCCCGAGATTCTGAAACTGTCATCTCCAGTCTTGCTTTGGCACATCTGTATTCCTCCACCACACTAAAGATAGGCCGTATGATGGGGAGGATAACGGTGCACACACTGCACTGCAGAAAGTGTATCTGTAACTGTACAAAGTGAGAAGACATTGTTGGAAAGTGAGGACATCTTGGGCTGCTTTCAGAAATTTATAAGTGGTGTTCGACTTGGTTTGAACATAATATGTAGTTTTAAAGAATTCTGTCTTTATCTATCTATCTTGCTATCTATTATTACAGTTATTAATCATATAAGCAAACTACTAACATTTTTCAAGAATCTATAAATATACTTGTAAATAATGTATGTAAATGATGTGCTAGTGCATTAAAAAAGCATCAGAACAGAGCTTGTTTATCCTGTGCCCCTCCAGCAATAACAAAATCTGCTTTAAAAAAAGGATCTATCAGGGTTTATGTATTTGGTTTCAACTAGAGGGCCAATAGAAAGAGCCTTATTGTAATTTACACCAAACAAGACGTTTTCTTTGCATCGAGAATAGATTCAAGTAATGCTAACATCCTGCTGAGTGAAAGATTTTCACTTAACTAGTTACATCAGTTGCCTCATTCACCTAATAAAGATTTTTTTGTGAGTTTTTAACGTTTGTATGTCCAGTAATGGAAATGTTGTTGACTAAATGTTCAATATACGGTATATGTTTTAAACATTTGCCTGTTTGTGTTTACAGCCATTTATGGTGGTAATAAAAAAGGTGATCTCACATGCTATACCCATTGATGAGTTAGCATTTAGTCCAGTAAATCAATACAATTAAACCCATTAGTTAAAGACGTGGCAACACTCCACATATTTTTTCTAGGTTGCTCCAGAAGAGAAGATCATCAGGGTATTTTGTTTAATCAAAGAAATACACAATTCTTCCTTGGATATTTTTATTTAAAAAACAAAAAAAGGACTATTTTCTGAGGGACACAAGTGCAGTGAGGAGAATGTCTTGTGTCTGATCTAACCTAAATCTGTCCCAGACTTGGATTTACTTAGTTTTTGATTTCCCTAAATACACAGTCTCTCTGTTAATTCTCACTTGAAGTTTGTGTCTTGCTTTTTAAAATCAGACTGTGTTGAGAGCGGAGCAGTACAGCAGCAATGTAACTTCACACATCCTGTTTTTCTGTGCCTGTCTGTTCTTAATCTTCAGCCCTGGAGCCCAGTGAGGAGGTGCCCCCAAGTGATATTGTTCTTGACACCAGCATCACCAACATCACCTCCTCTGCCACCCAGCCTTCCTCCTCTCCCACTGACACCACAATGGACCTAACTTGTAGACCTCGAGCAAAACGTAGGGCCGCCAAGTCTCTCAGCAACAGTTTGACATCCAGTAGTGGGGGCGTCGCAGCGCCCGAGGCTGCTCGCAGGGACCTTGGAGGGAGCCTAACAGATGGTTCTCTGAAGCCAGAGATCCAGGCAGATGATACAGAAGATGAACTTCATTCATCTCAGCAGTCAGCTCCTGTAGCCTCAGATGAGCCCAGCCCTGACCGCCTCAACAGCCTGGGCCTGGACCTTGCCTGGATGCAGGAGAGGGTCAGCCATCTTGGTGCAGCATATGCAGTAGCACAGCTTGGCTTGGGCAACACAGAAACTGGCCACCCTGCTGCCTCCTTCCCCTCACAGGGAGGAGGGGACAGTCTAGATGGCCCTCCAACCATGCTCTTCACAGGTGGTGCTCATGAGATGGCTGCTTTCGCTGCCTCCTTTGATATGGCTGCTGCTGCTGCTGCTGCTGCTGCTGCCGTGGCTGCACCACCGCCTCCTCCGCCTCCTCACCCTACAACTCCATCTGCCACTGCAGCTGTGAAAGAACCCATGGTGTGTGCTGTGTGTGGGCGGGTCTTTCCCAGTGCAGCAGCCCTGGAGCTACACCAACGGGTGCACACGGGGGAGAGACCATACACCTGCCCCCACTGTGGAAAAGGCTTTGCCCAGCCCAATAACCTGCGGGTCCACCTCCTCATTCACACTGGGGAGAGGCGCTATCGATGTACTCTGTGTGGAAAGAGTTTCATTTCGTCCAGCCATCTGAAGAGGCACCGCACAGTCCATACGCAGGAGAAGCCGTACAGCTGCTCACGCTGTGGACAGTCCTTCAGTCAGATGTGTAGTGTTCGCAGACACAGACAGCAGTCCCAGTGTGGCCTGTAGACTGGCATGATCCTGTATCCTGTGATATCACGGCTTGAAGGGTTGATATTAGTCCTAGCTCATAGCAGTAAAATGTGAAGTCTGTTACTTTTTTCTTTAAAGTCCTCTCTATTTTTTCTTACTCCTTGTATAAAACTGAGAGAGAATCACAAAGTGGACTGTAAGAGTGCCTGAGACAGTGTTGATAACAAGTGTTGATAACAATCAAATTTTTTGACATTAAATCATGTTGTTTGTGGCAGACTATCTTGCTTACATAGCTAACACATGTGGGCTCATCCAAGAGGAGAGGGTCATACTTTGCTGTGTCTTGGTTTGTTTATCAGTACAGTGTTCCTGTACAGTCTACAGACCACTTTGTGAAACAAAATCAGCAGAACCATGTTTTAGACACTTGCCATCTCTATGGAATTTAAGAAATGTGTTAATTTAATAATAAAATTGGCTTAAAATATATTAAATATTCATCAGATGTTAAACAGCTGTTAACAAAAATCGATTCTTGCCTTATTCTACTGTGATTTCTAAAAGACACATTTACATTTATTTTTTAGGTTTTGTTTTGGGACTGCAGTGTCATCTCTGCTTCTGGTCAGACTGAATAAAAGAAATATTTTTCATGTGCCCATTGATAGATAGTGCAATTTCATAATCCATACTAGATCCATACTATAAAAACATGTTAGGGATTCTGCTGATTGGACCCAGTCAGAAGTGGATCAAATTCAATCAATCCATTCACAAATGAAATCCAGCCCCTGCTATTGTTAAGTTAACTGTCAGCGGAATAAACAAAGATAAGTACTGAAAATATATACCAGTATGAAACAGCAAAGCTTTCATTTATTTTTGTGCTGAAAGAAAAAAAAATGCATAGAAAAAAGTCACAGTATGCCTTTATTTGACAATTAAAATTTTATTTGGAAAATGTCTTCCTGATTTTTTACAGTTTGCACGCTGACTATAAGCTGTAGCTACTCAGACGGCAAAGGCTCAATGCAAGAATGCCAAGACTTCCGCTCAGAGTTCTCATTGAAGTATTTGTTTTTTTGAAAACCAACTAGCTTCGTTAGCCTAGCTCATTTAAAAGAAAAACAACTCCTCAGCTGCCTTACTGACATGTTGTATTTTATTTTGGCGACATACTGCAGTGAGCTTACCACTGACAGTACATAGTTTTTTTGTTTTTTGTTTTAATCTCTGGTTTTCGTCAAAGGTTTGCCTAGCTTAAGCATTGTCTTTACTGTCAATAAACCATAATTTGAGATGTACTGTGTGACTAGCTTACTAGCTAACAAGACACAACATAATAGTGAGACAGCTTTGGAGTTTTTCAGATTCAGATTCAGAGTTTCAGTTTCAGTGTTGGATTCAGAGTTAAAGTGGACCAACTAACAAGCTAACTACTCCTGCCCACAGTCTTTGTGTGACTGTAAACTAGGTTTACCACATGATATCCACAAACATTTTTATTGTGATCAAGACGACAAATGATAATAATATGTAAATGTCATACTGTTCCTTTAGAACACTAGAAATGATCTTATAACTAATTGTTGAAGCCATGGGCAATATTTGGAGGCGGTGCTGGTTGTTTTTCATGTTGTATTAATCATTTGTAGTCCACTCTATGTGGTTACAATACACTATCATTAATGAGTGACCTTCTCAAGGCAGCCGTTGTGTTGAATGGTAAATATTGGCACTTGAATGATTCTTGTAGAAATTGTGTTAATGTCTATGTTTGTCACACTTATTGTCAGTATATGTATGTGTTTACTACTCATTTGCCGAGAATGGGGGGCAAATGTAATGTACTGTTGTTTAGAAGATTTATATCTAGATTTGCTTTTAGAATTGGGCAGTGAATTCAGAATATTTTATTGATTAGGTACAAAGCCTAATTGAAGCAGGCTTGCAGTGTTGCTTTCTCAGCTTTTCCCAGGTTTAAGCCGAAGATGTCGCTGTCTTTTTAATGTCAGTCATTCTTTGCCCTCAATTAAATGTCAAAGAACAAAGGCCTGTAAAAAGATGTAAAGTAAAAACATATATCAGAGAGTCGTGTTTGTATGTGTAGGTGTTTGGATGTATTTGGCATTAGCTGTAGGTTGCACAGCTAAAACAAATATTTTGCCTTTTCATATTCTTTCATGACATGTTCTAGTGTTTTAAAAATTTATGGGTATCATCAAACACACAGATGGTTTGCCATGAATGTGGGTGTGCTGTGAGCATCATTGTGAGGTGTGATCTCATATACTGTATAAAGGACTGGACCTTCTCTGTCATTTGGACTCCTGTTGAATTCTGTTATATTTTCATTCAGCCATTCAAATTAAAAAAGACAATGACAGCAGAGGAAGGTATTTGTCTTACAACTGATAAAGTAAAGGAGGTACGGAATTTGTGAATGTGACTTGCCTAAATAGTGATGTGAAGTGATAAAAAATATATATGATTCCAAATAAAAGTGCAAAATGCATAGCTTTTACACAATATGATTAATTGCAGATTTTCTCATCCTGTTTTGCTAAAAGATAAAAAAAATGTATACATGTGCAACCCTTTTAAAATAAGTGAGTCACAGAATCCTGTGTAATAGTTACTGCTTTTAACTGAGACTTCACTTAAGTGTTTGTTGCAGACAAACCTTTGATCTGCATTTCTGTAGCCAACTAGAAAACTGCATTTCCTGCTGAAAATGCAGTGTGAATGCTGAGAGCTGAAATGCCAATACATTGCTGAAAATTAAAAAATGCAGAAATGTGCAGTGAATTCCCCCAAAAAACTTTGAGCTAAAATGTTATAAACTGCACTGTTGATACTCCTTGAAGCTAAAATGCAAAACAGGCTGAAGTGGAAATAGAAACTTTTTCTATTGAGAAGACAAGATTTGAAATGCTTGGTAGAGAAGCAAGAAGTTGAACTGGATACAACAGTAAAAAGTAGTGTGAGGATGATTTAAACTGTTAAAACTGTAAAAAGTAATATGAGAGAAATTAGTATGTGGTTGCACTGAACCTTTAAAACAGTACATAGGTAAAATTAGTATAAATGAAGAAAAAGCATAAATTGTAAAGAGCTGAACATTGTAAAATTTGAATGATTTCTATAGCTGAAAGTAGGTTGAAGTTGTAGAACTTTAAAAGTGGACTGTGTTGAAAAAGCTTTCAAAAAAGAAAGACAGATGAGTAATAGGAGGAAAATGAGAGGGAAGGGAGGAAAAGTGGGGAAAAGGGGATAAAGAGAGAAGAGGAGAAAGAGAAAGGGTGTGGAGAAAGAATGAGGAACAGTTTGAATGACGTGTGTAACTGAAACTGTGGAAGCAGTACAAGTTCAAAGAGGGGTGGGTTTGATCAGTTTTCTGTGAAGTTTTTCCACAATTTCCCATTCACTCTTATGGAAAGCTTTTTTTTTCCTCAATTTTATATATATATATATATATATATATATATATATATATTTTTTTTAAGTATGAGGAATAACAAGTGTGTTCCTGTATGTGCTTTGCACATCAGGCACACAAAAAATAGCTTCAGCTGTGTGTGACAGTGCAGATATACTGGGAAAACTAAAAGAGCCCTGAAAATGTACCCCTTGAACAAAACGGTCACGTGAGCATCCCAATGCTTTGCTAAAGAAGTACATATGAATATGTTTGTGTGGATAAAGGTAAAAATGACTAAAATATGACAGTTTTTAAAAAAGAGCGCACCACTGAGTTTTTGGTGTGGAGTATCAGAACAAAAAGAACTAATTATAAATGTAGCCGCAAGCGACAATTACAGGGTCTGTGCAGAATATAGCGGCAAGAGGCATTTTTGTAGGTCTTGGCATCATACGTGTGCCTATCTAATTTCGTAGCTGTAAAAAAAAAAAAAATTGATGATATTTTAAAACGGGTAATAGCACGCCCATGAGGCAGATTGGCATGAATTTCGCAGCCTGAGTAGCAGCTTAGATGTTGGACATGTGTGTGAAGTCTTGTTCTTTTGAGCCTCACGGTTTCGGAGACAGAGAAGGTTAGAGTAACTTCCTGTGGGTGTAGTGACACATGAACTTCGCCACATCACCACAGCCACACTGTCAAAATAAAAGTCATTAAAAGCACCATTTCTAATCAGCACGGTCTGTTGTACATGATGACCAAATATGAACCCGATAGCACAAATGGTTTTGGGCTGAATCCCAATTCTTATTTTCACCCCTACCCCTT
>JAPQLA010000019.1:28687083-28721850 GCA_029822935.1 Naso vlamingii
ATGCAGTGGACTGTCAGTGTTTTTTAACAGACATTTTCTTTGTTTGTATGTAGATGGTGTGTTTGAGCGACAGATGGATGTCTCCATGTGGTCTGGCAGAGCTGCTGCAGGAAACACAGCCAGCAAGCTGATTGACTCTGACCGCTTTAAGAGCAAGGTAAGTGTTTTAAACTGTTAATTAACATTCAAACCTAAATGTAACGGAGCTTTAACAAGTCATATATGCCAGGGTTTCTTAGCTTTTCATTGGTGTTGCATGTATCTTGTTTCTCATTTTGAACATAGACTGTCAATATCATTTGCAATATTTGTATTTTGTTTCATATGTGTATGAAATATGCTTTTGTAAAGATGGTTTTGCACTGTTTACTTTTGTTGTTAATATATTTGCACAACAAAAGTTACTTTTGCTTCAAAGTCCTCTGTTGGAGTTTGGTAACTGTGATTTATGCTCTGAACTTTCATGGACACATCTACAATTTAAATACAGATGTAAAGAAACAAGGATACTGTCTTTCACTGAAAACTTAAATATATATATATATATATATATACATTTGTAATAAATTACTGCAATTTAAGCAGGAAAATTTGGACGAAGACAAATTTGAAGAAAGCCAGAAACATCCAAGTACATTACAAAAACAAAACCTTCCTGAGGTTATGTCCACAAAAACCCTCCAAATTCTGAGGACTTTAAATGGACCGTACTGAACCACAAGATTCCCCTGAATTACATGATGTATGGCACTTGATTCTGAGTTTAAAGGGGGGGGGGGTGGGGGGGGGGGTGCAGAGGTTTTTGGTCTTTTAATTTGAGAGCATGATGCATTGTAATGTATACCGTAAACCCTGCCAAACACTCAAAAAGCTTGTGGTTGCATGTACATTTGTTGAGCTAATGTTAGGACTGAGCCTGTTGGCGACGGCCTCATTTATCGGTGATTGAAAGGACGATCGACGCCGTATTTTTTGTTGTAGCCGATGCTACCTAAGGGTGTGCGCATAGGGAGTGTACAGTGAAGACAGAGAGAGAGACAGACAGGCGGACAGACGGGGGAGAGAAAGAGCTTGTATGTGTAAGTCATTTTGCTCACTGAGTGCACTAATTAATTGATTAAGCACAAAGCACCATTAATTCATACACTTTGGGTGCCATTTTGCACCAATTGGTCTTATGCCTGGTCTTAGCTCGGACTGGTCTTAAGTTGATGTTCTAAGTCAGACTTGGCAGTTCCACCACGAGGGCTTAAGCCCTCTTCTCGCCAAGATGGGTTTTAAATCTTACGCCTAGTCAGGAGGAGGTTTAAGCTACGATTTAATAGCAACATCACAGCTTGACAACTGTGCGTCTCATTCGGCGGTACAACGAGCAGTCATCAGACTGGAGAGAGTCATTAGCAACTTGATGAGGGAGCTGCGACCCAGCCGAAGGACAGCACCACTGCTGTCATGGGACTCCTCTTTGGAGACCAAGCATCCAACAGTGCTGAAGTTAAGGTGAAAAACATTCCCAGCGATAAACCCACTTCTCTAGACGTAAACCTTGTTGACTGATGGAAAGCTCGCGCAGAGTGATTCCTGAGGCTGGCCAAGTTGGCCAGGCAACATTTGTGCAACCTCGGCACATCGGTGCTGAGTGGGTTTGTCTGCTGCTGGACTTACAGTGAACAGACAGCACACAAGACTCACCCACGACCACATAGATGTGCTCAGTTTCCTGAATAAAGATAAGTAATAACGTGTCTGAAATCCGTTGTGAGTGAGATTTTTCTGTGCTCACAGTGCACTCCTGACTGTGAAGATTGTGTTCAGTTCTTAAATACGACCAGCAATGTTTAAGTTTATTTAGGGGAGGGTTTTTTTCCCTTTTATAAATTAGTTTATGTTCATGTAAAGAAGGCTCTCATTTGGTTTAGTCTACCTTGTGAGTCGAGAAATGGCAGTATGTGCCCCATTTGGCTGTGCTGTTTGTTGTTATTTGTTGAATAAGGATGGGCAGAGAGCAGCTGTTTCAAGCATCGTTTGTCGATTAATTAGGCTCATCTGCTCTTTTGCACTGTGTTTCATTAACTTAACCCAGTGAATAAAAATTTAAACTGAAAAAAGGAAGTGCGTTTTGTGACTCACTAACAATGAATTGATGATTGTTAATGCGATCAACTATTGGCAAAGAAAAATGTGTGAAATTTGCAACTCTGATCTCATTGAAGAGCTGCCACCAAACTCGAGGTTTGTCTTGGACCACAACGCAGCCACCTGCGCTTACACATGAACCCGAATCGCTGAGACTGGGCGTAGTTAAGACCAGGTTAAAACTTGCTGGTGCAATAGAATCCACTCTTATGACTGTTTTTAACTAAGACCAGCTTAGGAGCTGTGACCAGTCGTAGTTAAGACCAGTTGGTGCAAACAGCCCCATATCGTTAATGCAGTTAGTGCAGTATCTTTTGGATCTACCATCTGATTTAGATAAACACAACACGATTTCTACCAGCAGGTTTGTATGGAAATGCTTCATAATAGCCCTGTGATGAATTGTTGACTTGTCCGGGGTGTAGCCCGCCCTCGCCCAATGTCAGCGGGTTTGACTCCAGCCCCCCGCAACCCTGCAAAGGAAAAAGCTGTCTTCAGACCAAATCAGGTGATCCAGCGAAACGCTGCAGGGTTGTCAGTCGGTGGGAGTGTCACTTAATTAACATAACAGGACCCGTTGTGTGACTTCAAGTTGTGTACTCTATTTCTTCCCCAATCCAAGGGTGGCGGTCGATCACTGGAAGACGACCCCTTTACATGATTGGCTGCTGCGTTGTGACGTTGGGCTGCCTTCCTCATAAAGTTGAACAAGTTTCAACTCTTCTCGCCGCTCAGACCGCCACAACCAAAACAGATAAGCCTTATTCAAATGAATGAGAAGACATCCGTTTTTGATGGATCACCTGATTTGGTCTGAATGCATCCCAGGGGGTTACGGATAATGACCGAATGAACTTCATAATACTTGAAAATATTAAACAGTGAGGGTGCAAAGTGTGCGCTGGGCTCCGAGGGATCAAAATGCGCCAGACTGAGGTTCAACAGCTGGTTCGCTGCGACATTTAAAGTCTCAAACAAAACTCCAACTGAAGCCCAAAGACCACTTTGTCCAAAACACTTCTGACTGACATCTCTGACTTTATTAGGCTGACGATATTTAACACCGCAGCACGCATTGCACAGTCTTCTGCTGGAGACGCACCGACAGCATCTGAGCGGGAACTGAACATGGAATCTGTTGCAGCTTAATATCGTGACTTTAGAAGCCATAAATGATTAATGTGTTGCATGACTTGCATCAGCACAGTACACCACCACCCCACCTCCCCACCCTGCTGATGGCATCAGGCATCGGTGATCCCGCAGGGTGACAATAGGCGACTCTAGCCGATGTCATTCTTGCACTCGGATGCAAAGTTTGCCAGGACAAATTTCCTTTGCTCCAGCTTTAAGACTTGGACTCATAAGGGACTTTGTCAAACTGTAGCTCTTGTTTTTTTCTGAAGTACATGAATATAAATCAAATTACCCGTAGGGGACTTTAAAGTTTCACCTTTGTCTTTGCTGACCACATGACAGACCTTCCATGTTATTCAGTCTCCAGATGTGGAGCTGGTGGAGCCAGAGGCAGTGCTGGTGAAGGAGGAGAAGGTGGAGGCAAACATGTCACGAGTTGAAGAATCACAAGACTTGCCGCTTATAGGTGATGATGGTGAGTATAGATAAAGCACTGATGCACATGTTTAAAAGATTACGGCCAGTAAAAAGGGACACTGAGTGCTTAGTTAGAATTATATTAACTTCATTCCCCAAGGGAGCACTTTGCAAATTTTACACGTAAGCATTGTACTCGTAATGTTGAGTTCTAGTTAGACAGTGTATACAGTTAAATGTCTAATTTGACACTGTTAACCATTGTGTGCTGTTATCCAAACTTCCTAAACTTAAATTCTCTGATCAGGCTTTGCAGTGGTTTGACTCATACCTTAGTGAAGGAGTGCAATGTGTCAGAGTCAAAGGGGAAAAGTCCACCAGCAAGGGAATTCCCCAGGGGTCAGTTTTAGGTCCACGGCCATTTAGCATGTATATTAACGACCTACCTGAGAGTTGTCCTGCAGTTGGCTGCCAAATGGACATCAACGATACAATTATCTCCGAGGTCAGCTAGGATTGCCGCTGACCAGTTAACTGACATATAACGCAAACAACGTGGAAAAGAACCATTTCTGGTCAAGATAAGTAATGAGTCCATCGATGTAGTTGACAATGTCAGGTACCTAGGAATCATCTTAGACTCGCACTTAAGATTTGACAAACCAATGAATCACATCTACAAAAAAGATAAATCCAATTTCAACTGTTTCGGAATCATCAGAAAATATCTTTCATTGAACACAGCCCAGCTCTGTATGCATACCATGACATTTTCACATCTATCATACTCCATGACCTGATCGCAAGCCTCACAAACAACCTTAAGGCCGATCATATCATTATGTAACTAAACAGTAAAAATTATGGACAAAAAACCTATGAGATGGCACCGTTGTTGCATCGTAGAAAAACATAATATGCTCAACTTCGAAGGTTTCATTAGCTGTGGCAGTTTAAACATAATTTCAGTTGTTTGTGTGGCCTGGCTCCTTCTCTGCTGAATGAATTTGTTACAAGACAGCAGGATGCTGTCATCACTCGGGCCTCAGTTAATGGCGATTGTCACTTTCCAACGACAAAACCTGGACAAACAGTCCTCTCTGTTAAAGGAGCAAAACTTGGAACTGTTTGCCAGCCGAGCTGAAACAACAACACAACTTTACTGTTTTTAACAAAAGTATTAAACCCTGGCTGAAAGAAACAGCATTGTTCTTACACCTAAAACACGAGCAGACACATCAGTAGACTATTTAATGTATATAGCCCTCTGTTTTTGTACTTGTACTTTTATCAGCTCTTTGTATTTGTTACTGTGTTGTATTTTCTTGGTGTTTTTCTTCTCTTTTCTAAGTAACTCTAAAAGCCTCCTGTGGACAGTTGATGCGAATTAGCATTTTGCTATAAACACTAAGTGCAGTGCATCTGGTGTCTGTACATGGTTAAATGTAACTGTACGTCCATGTGTAATAAAAAAATAAAATGAATAAATGCTTTGGCTTTGAAGGAACTTAATTAGGTCTGAGAAAATCACTGATGATGTCATGGTAGTGTCATCGGTGTAATCTCTAGCTGTAACACTGATAGAAACGCTGCGTTATAAACTTATTGAAATGTGTTTGAGCTGCATAATTGGAACTTCGATCACAACCTTTTTTTAAATTGTATCTGTTGCTTTGGAGTTGTTGAATATTTAACTGTTCTGAAAATACTCTTTTCATAATGGCTTTCAGTCGTTTCTTTTTAACATTTTTTAAAATCAGTTTATTTTCTCTCCTTGAAGCTTTTACTGTGAAACGTCTGCACAAAGCGAGTTTTATGGATAATTAGTTAACAACAGTCAACAAAACGTCAAAGAAGTAGTTAAAAGTTCTTTTTAGACATATTTACAACAGTTACAGTGAAGCACTGTTCAATAAAATGTTTGGATCTCAGGATCCCTCTAACTATTGTTGCAGACAGAAAATGTTGCTACACTGTGCAAAACAGAAATAAAGCAGAATGTGTTCATTTCATGCATGTACACAATTGAAAACAGGACAAGGACAGTATATATTTGATGTTTAACCATCAGCTTCATTGATATTGTAAATATATGCTTGTTTTGACTTGATGCCTGCAAAATGTTTCAAATGAGTTTGTTTTACATTTTAAACCTGTCGTCATTATGTCACTAATAACTTAAAACTAATAAAAGCAGAAACTACATTTTGATGGAAAAGTAATCTGCATTGGCCGATACTTTTTAAAGCAGTCGGTGAACAGTAATCACAAAACCACAAACCACAAAAATCCTGATCAGTGCACACATTATTTGATGATTTTATCATGTTGTTTGCTAAGAGTGATTAATATTCATAACGATAATTAACTGATAAATCAAAGAAAAATGGACAGACTAATCTACAAAAGTTCTTATTAGTTGCAGACTCAGTATCATATAAGGCATGAATGCATTATGTGTAAAACAGTTGAGTCTCAGAGACAAACTCAATAACAATTCAAGTTTTTCTCCATTCTTTGCCCCATCGTCTCTGTAAAGCAGTGATGGAGCTTG
Source organism: Naso vlamingii (assembly GCA_029822935.1). NCBI lineage: Eukaryota > Metazoa > Chordata > Actinopteri > Acanthuriformes > Acanthuridae > Naso > Naso vlamingii. Next base: position 28,693,328 of record JAPQLA010000019.1, read on the forward strand.
TGCCTTGTGGAGCTGCAGGACAGAGACCCCGTGTCGAACAGCAGGACACCCAGTCTACGTCCTCTCAGATGCAGTCCCAGACCCTGTCCCAGATGCAGAGCAGCAGCAGGACGAGGCACATGGGCAGCAACAACAGCAGCAGCAGCAGCAGCAGCAGAGGAGTGGAGGTCAGTGACTCCTCTCCTCTCCTTACATGTGAACTCAGTACCAGTGTTGAGGGCAGAGACTCACAGCAGGAAACATTAAACCAAAACCAGTATTTCGAAGATGGCAGCAATGACTCACAGTTTGCTGTGTTGTGTGACAATGATAAAGATGCTAACTCGTTGGTTGAGGAATTCACTGATAAGAAGTTGGAGGTTGTAGCTGAAGAAAGGCAGCCATCTTGTTCATACTCGATGGGAACGGCTGATTTCCTGTCCACCTCTTCCAGTATTAATGGCTGGACTCGTTATAGCCCTGGTTTCCCCGTCTCGCAGCCCTTCAGGGACAGCAGCATTATTCACCATCCAACTGGGACCAAGGAAAGACTGTTTGTCTGCAGCTACTGTGGTAAGGCTTTTAACCGGCCCAAGAAGGTGGAGATCCACCAACGTGTCCACACAGGGGAGAAGCCTTTCAGCTGCTCCACCTGTGGGAAGATGTTCTCTGAGGCCGGGAACCTGAGAAAACACCAGAGAGTTCACACCGGAGAGAAACCATACAGCTGTGGGATGTGTGGCAGGGGATTCGCCTGGATCAGAAACCTGAAAACGCACCAGCAAAAAAGCCACCCTGAAATTTACACTGAAGTGGAGACATGGGAACAGACCTGAACTGTGTTCTCACCTGAATTTAGCTGTAGAATGTAATGATCTGGCAAAGACTCAATGTTGGCAGTAAAAGAAGTCTTTTCTCAACAGAATGAAAATTTGGGCACCGAACCTTCTAAAGAACTTCTTTAGCAAATTCCTAGGGCTGCACCAAATCATGTTGTTTTTTGAAGCTTTGAACATTTCAGATAAAGCTTTAAATTCAAATGTCTGTTGTCATATTAAGTGATTTTTTGCTTGTGTTTCTTGCATGAGTTTTATTACTGCATCGGTTGAAGTTTGAAGCCAAGATAAATTCTCTTTTAAATTCTGAAAGTTAAAAAATCAAAAACAAACAGCGAGCTCTCCTCCAGCCGGGCTCCAGTTCAGGGCAGAACAGTGAGACTGTGGTGTTCACTCCTCCAGATTCTCAGGTGTACCCCTCACTCTCTCATAGGTGCATCATCATCATCAGACGTGCGCTTGTCGTTGCTTGTCTGCTCTGCTTATCCAACCAACACAGAACTCAAAGCCCTGCTGTCATAATGCCGTGCTTACTCGGGCTCATGATTAATCCTGACTCCGAGACTAGCAAGCTTGCTACGTTGTGCCTCTCCCTACGTGTTGAATTGGATGCCAGTGTGTGTACTAATCATCTTTTCTCAGCCTATGCTTGGATTTTGTCATTAAGTGTAGAGTGAATATTTTCATTGGAAGGTGAAAAAAAAGTGTTAATCCGTCTGTTTTATCCTCAACAATGTCTTGCATTGTGGCGTACTGCGTTTTCTTCAACTCAAGCCAGGAAGTCTGTCTAACTTCCTGTTCCTTTCCAGTTCAGGGGAACTTGCTCACTGCTTACAGGAATTTGAGTTACAACAATACCTCCCTGTGTGATGTCAGGACTCTGTTTCTCTGAGCAGGATAATCACACTTATTTCCATAAAAAAACACTCTATCATAAACCTGCACTAAAACTTACAGCCTGTACAATAGATTGTTAATTTAAATTTCAAGTATAGATGTTATAAACATAGCTGTAACTATTTGGTACAGCCTTGCAGATTTGTAAATGTTTCAAACAGGAATTAACACTCAACATGAATTTAAAGCAACACTAGGAAACTTTGACTGCGACCCACTGCTTGGAAAAACGAAACTTAACAATGCACGTTAATACATCGCACAAAACAGCAATATTAGTAAAATCAGGTCCTATTTTACGTAGAAAATGTCCTCTGGTTTTCCGTCTGATGTCCTATGACTGCTGTCTGTCTGTCTGCAGCCTTTCATTTAGCGGAGCCGTCACCAGCAGCGACCCGCTGCTGCAGCCGCAGATTCAGTCTGCAGGCAGCCTACACGCTGCTTTCAGGAACCTCCGTGAATCACAGAGCTGAGGCAGAGCAGTCGTAGGACATCATCTCCATAAAATATGACCCGGTTTTACTCAAAGTGTTGTTTTATGCGACGTATGAGCGTGCATCGTTAGGTTTAGTGTTTCGAAGCAGCGGTCCCGGTCAAAGTTACATCGTGTTGCTTTAATTTGTCTCTCAAAGACAGAATTACGAGTATTTCTGCCTCGTTTCTCTCATTCAGAATGTTTGGTCAAATTAGCTTTCAGATATACGGTTTGAATATAGTTGCAATGAATTTATTAGTCATCTTAAAAATATGTCTCTACAAAGTGTTTTGGTCAAGTGAAGGTTTCAGTTTGAAAAGTGAGGACAAATTTTTGACAGTGCATAAACCTAAAAAGGTGTTATTTTACTTGTTTCCTGTACACACGTTTGGTTTGATCCTGTCAGGATTATTCTGCACACGATTGGAGATTTCCGTAGTGTTAACATGTTGAACTCTTGTCCAAAAAGTGAGCCAAGAGGAGGCATTGTATGCAGGAGATTTAAAAATGTGGTTTGTATGGTGATCCACGTTCCATTTCCAAAGAGCATCTTAAATTAAAAGGCTGCTGATGTCAGAGGATTTCATGTGCTCACTCAAACCAGCAATGTTTTGGTGAGTTTCAGTGACTTCTTTTGCTCTCAGCACAAAGCCCATTGGTTCCTACTGAAGATGCATCGCTTTCGCTACAAAAACAGACTCTACGTTCCTAAACAGCTGAGGGGTGTTGCACAGAAGTAGAGCAGGACGTCCAGGATAACTGAAAAAGTGAGGCTTGACTTATTGAATAGGTCAAGTCTCAAACCTGTCATTAGAATAGATCCTATTTTAATTAGTGCATCCTATCTGTAGCACATTTGCCAAGCCAAGACAAGAGGGTGCGACTATGTCGACGAGCCAGGTCTAAGTAATTCAGATGAGTGCGTGTCCATGGTGTTCTTCAGCAGAATGTGAGCATCAGCCTTTAATAGAACTTCAGAGGAAGTGCAACAAATTTTATGTCACAAAAAAGGAAATACGAAAACAGAGAGAAAAAGGCTGTCAGACAATCGTGGACCGATTCAGTGTGGTAGTAGTCCAAAAAAAAAGATTAATAGCGTACTATCCAACTCTGAAGGTTCTAATGGAACGTTTTTTGTTTTTTTTTTGGAATAGGCTGTGTTACATTGAACCTTGGAGATCTCCTCTATACTCTTCTTATGTACAAATACACACTTTTGACAGAGCAGCAGATGAGCATTTATTCAGATTTTAGCATTTCCAACAGAATATAAGAGCGTGCCACTTGTGGAGGGAGACGGTGTGGGCGTGGCTTCGCGCAGTGCCTCACTGAAATTTCAACAAATGCAACCTGACCATTCTCTCACGTCCAAAGCTGATCTCTGCATTAGTGGTTCTTAATCTAACATGTCTTCCAAAAACTGCAGTTATGTACGTATTCATTAAACCTCTGACAGCATCACGGCCAGCAGTCTCTGACAGTTGACCTAACAATAAAAATGACCATCACGTAAATGACTCTAAAAATGATTAGCTTACAGCAGACCTACTTTACTGAATGACAATGTCTGCAGTATTTCACTGCAAGCTAATAAACATGAGGAAAGACACAGATGACTGTGGAATAACTGTAAAACACATTTATTTCTGATGGGAGTGACAGCTGACTACGCAAATAAGGCAGCAGGATCAGTGAAGCTCAAGGCTAAGTTTTGCCAGGATAACTGCAAAATCCTGGCTGAATCCCTTGTCTTGGTTTCGTGTTTCATGGTTTCTGGTCACTTGTTTGGCAGATGTCACCCAAACAGGAGGAGGTAGTGCGTTTGCTGCGGACTAATCCACAGGTTGTATGAATACACTGTTAGTGCGCTCATGTGTATTAAAGGCAGCAGGATGACGTATGTGGGGCTGAGTCAAAATAAACTACAGTGTGTTACACTGTTACTTTCATGGGCTTTATGACTGTAATGAATTATAAAATAGTGGTGTTTGAGTTCACTCTTGGCCAGCATTTGGTCACTTACTCTATCTGAAAATGGTATTTGTGTACTCGTAGTAAATGTTGTACAGTATTGTCAAAATGTAAGACATTTCATGTGTTTTTCAAGTTGAAATATTTCACATTTGTATGCAACATTTCACTTATTAAATAAAATATGCTTCTTGAACCACTGGAAGGTCTTTTTTCATGAACCTCCTCTTTAAAAATTGAATTGATTTTACTTCGGATGAACCATCAGATTGCACATCTGCATAAAGTTTGACTGACAAGTCATTCAGGAGAGCAGATTGGCACATTGAACAGGACCACTGGGTTGATCCCAATCAAAATTTCTCTTAATGTTTTTATGGCATGAACTGTGCACTCCTGTGCCCTGTCTTTGGCAACAAGTCAAACTGTGTATCAGGCATATAGTCACTGTCACACACAACACTTACGTCCAAAGTGTTACTCAGATGTATTTACGATTAGAAGAGGGACAAACTATTGTTAGAAAATATATTGTATTCCTCCCTTTCGTAATAGTTATCAATATATTTATTAAACGTGCCTGACACTCTCAGAGGACTCCCCTGAGAGTCACTTCTTCATGACGCACATCTTCACTTTCCTGCTTCTTGGCAGTTCGGCCCTTTGCCTGTTCATGGCTGTTTGGTATGTTCTCGTCCGCACGTTCTAACACTCACAGGTCATTCAAACATCAAATTGTTCTAGACAAGTTGGACATTATCACTGTAATTCAGATTTTTGATGACTTTCATACTTTCTGATATATTCAGTGTTTTCTGGGATTTTTTTTAATTTAAAAAAATGGGATGAAGTTTTCAAAATGATGCATCTAAACAGACTTCAAACTTTCAAATTCTGCATCTTTTTGGGTGTCATTCAACTTTCAAATCTTTTTCAGGCTTATCAAAGTATTCAACTTTCTCTGATGTTTACAATGGTCACAATGGAAGTTGATTAGTAAAACCTTTTAAACTTATTCAGTTTAAACATTTTCCCAGTCATTCAGGCATTTTCACTTCATTGATTCTGGCATTTCATCCACTAATAAATGCAGTTTTAGGTCACTGAAAACATCTTTCGAAAAATTCCAGACAGGGTGAAGATAGAAACACAGTACACAGGAAAAAGAGTTATTTTTATTTACACAGTGTTACTTCTAGCGTTAGTATCTATGTTTTATTTTATAAGTCTTATTTGCTCATTCACACTGTTAGATTGAAACTCCATATGCACAACAAATGTAATTTCTGCTGCTTTCTAAACCTGCTCTGTAATTAATGTGTGTTGAGACAACTTGCCTCTTAATTGGCACTATGTACATAAAATTAACTTAAATTTGAAGCTGGTCACAAGATTTGAAACTGTTAACCTTGCAGTCAATTTTCTAAAACCTTTTACTTTTTTTTTTTTTTTTTACTGGTGACCATTTAAGTTTGAGGCTTTTATCTCTGCTTCTAAGTTGAAAATTGTTTTCTAATGTTAGCTAGGCAGAGCAGGTTATGTCACGCTCAAGCAGAGGGGCGCTAAACACAAATCAAGGAAATGTTTGTAAAATCGCCACATCTCAAAACACAGATGAGCTGACTTTCTCAACTGATACCCACACAAATTGCACATTGATTTGTTCAGTCAAGTCTTTGGATGTATGAACTTTCTGTTTTAACGGTACATTCTGCCTACGGCCAGGGCGGTCACTCTTTAAAAAATTAGTTTGACTAATTTAAAATGAGCATTGCCACACTTTCACAGTTCTATACGATACCAATACTTTTCTTGCAATTTCATCAATACCGATCATTTCTATTCTTCTTATTAGTAATTTTTAAAAATCAAAATATAATTGTATTTAAAGGCAAATCACATGACATATACTGGCCAGGGGTCAACTGGAAGCCACTTGGGAGTCAGTCAGGTTCAGGTATCTTCTGTTCAACAGCCAGGATAAGAAGAGACAGTTTTGAGAAGGAGAGGGAGTACATCAGGGATAAGATATAGAAAATGGGACTGCATCACAACCACAGATCCATCAGACTGGGTATGCCCTGTATCCCCCTGCCCCTCTCCTCGCCTTAAGCAGAGACTTTAAGCTCTTCTTTTCTGCAAGGCTTCTTTCGTTAAACAGGCACCACAGCGGAGGAATATTATGGGCACTTAAATGGTCACGTAGGAGCCCAGTTGGGATTTCTTCTCTTCAGCCATAGCCAGTGACTACTCCTGTCTGCCACATTTGCCAGGGCTTAAACTGCCTTCCTTGGCCCAGTCCTGTGACTCCCACTTCCCTCAGGAACCTTGTGGTTGACTCGGCAACAAAGCCTCTGAAATTCCCTTCGACTGGATGCATTTTCACTTTCAGCCTCACTCCTCTGCTTTAGCTACAAGGTCTGCGTACCGCAGGTTCTTGCGCTCAAAGGCCTTTTCCATACCATCCTCACAGGGAACAGGCAGGAAGGCACGCTGACAGAAGTTGAACCAGAGGACTAGATCTGGTATGAGAGGTTGGTTGCTGCAATTATGGATGGGAATGTGACTCTCTGGCCCAGGTCAGCACGCATATCCCAGGCCCTGGCTGCGTTCAGTGAGCTTGAATAGGAAGCCAGCTGCTGGTTTCTCTCCTTCCCAGATGAAGGATGGACGGTGTGAGAACTTCTCCTAGGTCTTAAGAGGCATGGTGTATTGGTTACTCTCATGCGCTCTATTTTAGCTGTCAAACAGGACAGCACTTGGTTGTGCCTCCAGGTGTCTCTTCCTTGTGTCAAGTTGATGTTACATCCCACCAAGATGTGCTTGAGAGTTGCTGTAACTGCACACAGAGGACAGGTTGGATCCTCTCCCATCCAAAGCTTTAGGTTTGTAGGAGAGGGCAAGACGTCATATGTGGTTCTGATGGTGGAGCTCAGCATGTTAGCCTCCATGCTCCACATCTCATTCCGTATGATTTTCCCCCCTCAACTGCATCCCACCTGCTTGGCTTTGCAGACCAGCTCTGGCACACCAAGTACGTTTCATCTCTTCCAGACCAAAGCCTCCTCTGCCTTGTTGGACATGGCCCTCTATGTCCCTGTGCCGGAGGGTAGATTTTGAGTCCAATACTGTCGAAGCTGGGGTCCACTTTTTTCCTGTGGCCAGGTTTGGCGCAACGCCTCAAACCCCAGGGTCCTGAGAGACTGTAGTCTCCAGTCTTGCTTTGGCGTCTTTTTATTCTTCCTCCAGGCTAGAGATAGGCAATTGCAGGGCTTCGTTTCCAGAAAGCCCTAAGCTGCTGAGACATTTCGGTAACCCAAGTCATTTCCTCCCTTGAGCGATCACCAATCTTTCCCGCTAGTTGGTATGTGATAGACTGACCTTGTAGACAGTGATTGTCCACATGAATCAAGGCAGCAGTCCAAACTGAAAGTACCAGAGCTTCAACTTCCCTGGGAGAGCAGTGTTGTTGGTTTTCCTGCCTGAGTTGTTTCATCTGCTCGGTTGGGTTAATTAGGTTAGTAAAGCTCCAGTCACTACTACATTTGTATCGACGATGGATAAAATGACTATGTAGTCAAGAGAATTACTACCTCACTCGACATTCTGGCGTGATGTGTATGCTGGCACTCCTATGTCTGTAATAACATAGTATCAGCTGTACTTTGAATTAAACTTGATGCAGGTAAATGTTGTACAGCCTTCTAGTGTCTGCCCTGATCTCATTCTTTGTCAAATTTGGAATTGAGCTGTTTCAGTTTTTTGTGTCTGCATTGCGGTAACATTCGACATGTCTTCTCTTTATTGCAGAAGGAGGAGGAGCCAGATGTGGTGCTGGTAAAAGTAGAGGAGGTGGAGCCAGTTACAAGGACTCAGAGCCAGTCAGGCCTCAGTATACAGGAAGGTGAGTGGACATATAATTAATTTGATTAATTGAATTAAATTTGATTTAGCGATCGCTTTTGAGATATTAAATATATATTTATCTAGCATCACCCCTATAATAAAAAGAATGTGTTTTAGTTTCATGTGTTTGTTATGCAACAACACAGAGCTGCACAGTGAAAGGCAAGCTGTCGTCCTTTTATGCCGCATTCAAAACAACACTGCTTTTTTTTTGTGGAGTGTGGGTGATAAGTTGAGTTAGTCTGAACATCCGTAATTTGTAATCAATTTCAAAACAAATGCCTGCCTGCTGTACCTTGTAAAGATGATTAATCATCCGAAAACCAACCAACAACTGGGACATGGTCAAAATGTCAGTCATGAGATAGAATTTATGACGTTTATAAAACAGATGCACAACTTAATGCATGGAAAATAATGCATGTTGCTGTCTTGGTGTGTATACAGTTTTATTCCTTTATCCACACGGTGTTTTATGCATCTCACCCTAGAAGTTCCCATGAAAAGCCTGAATATTAATAATAGCTAATTCTGATCAATAAATACAAGGTTGGGTAGGAAAGCATTCAGCACCTGTCTCTTTCTGTTTAGGGCTGGTGGAGTCTAGCACTGATGACTACAAAGCAGTTCTACCATTTGATGAAGCGACACAAACGTCTGCCAATCAGCTGTCTGACCTGCAGGAGTCTGAGAGGAGCTTCTCAGAGGTCAGCTATGGCCGTTCTTCCGTGTGGACTAATGGGGGGGGTAGTTATTGTCATGAAGACAGCTTCCCAGGGCCATCTTCACACTGTGTTCCCCTCTCATACCTGCCCACCACACTCATTGGAGCAGAGCCTGGCAGCTCTGGGAGGGGATTGGCTGTTGAGAATTCAGCAGGAAGGAGATTGGCTGTTGAAAGCTCGAGAGACTCTCATACCTCTGTGTCCTTTCAGCAGCAGCAGCCTCCCATTATTGATCTGTCAGAGGAGTCCAGCACCGTTCAGGTTTTAGGTCAGATACAGGGGCCTCAGCAGTTTCTCGACCCAGGTTTAAGTCATGGTCAGGGAAGCACTGACGTACAGCAGAAAATCCCCAGGAAGAGGGTTTGCATCTGCAGGTTTTGCAGCAAAGCATTTAGCTCCCCAGCCAATTTAGAATCCCACCTCAGGACTCACACAGGAGAGAGGCCATACGGCTGTAGCATCTGTGGGAAAAAATTCTCCCAGTTCTGGAACCTGAAGATCCACAAGAACATACACACTGGGGAGAGACCGTACCAGTGCTCACTCTGCCCCGAGAGGTTCTCTGACCCCAGCAACCTGAAAAAACATCAAAAGAGACACCATCCGCAGACATAGACCAAGACCTTTACATGCTGTTATTGTGTTTCAGAAACACATAGTCATAAGTAACAAGCCTTATATCTTCAAATCAAATCTCTGTTGTAATTTTCAGACAGCAGCAAGATAATGACCATGGTGCCAAACAGCACAAATAGCTTTATATTTTTCTAAGTCACTGTAAATTCTCAAATAAAAAGTGTGAAATAACAGCCAACATGAACAAATAAAGGCTCTTTACAAACATCAGTAAGTAGGTATGGTAGTACCCCTCTTTAATTGCTCACAAGGTTAATTTAGTGTCCGCACAAATTTCCGTAAGTACAGTACAGACATGTCAACATGCTCACTGTTCTGCTGAGAACTCTTTCTCTTTTATACAGAAATACAAAGTTATTCAGAACTTTAGTGCGGTAGCTCGAGCCCTTCAAAGTCAGTATTTGTGTTGGAAAGAGAAACTTAGAGATACGTGTGATTTGATCCTGCTCATGTGTTTGTTGTATATGATGCGACAAGAGTAAATATCCACATAATCTTAGAAATTGTAGCTGCATGTGGCAAATTGAAGCAGCCATATGGACAAAGTTAAATGTTTCACCACAAAATTCTATTTTGTTAAACAATGACTCGTCCTTAAATGTCTTGAAGTAAAGAATTGTGTTAGTTCCTCCGGCGTTCCTCCACGGTGAACAGTTGATTTCAAAAATGCACGCTCCCTTTTGCTGGCAGCCTGTGCATGAACATTCCTGAGAGCATCAAAACTGTCTAGAGATATCCATCCAAAACTCTTCACGGCTTCGTGTGGTATAACCCGAGTCTTCTTAATCATGTCGTATGCTCAGTAACACTTCCAAAACACTTAAATTATTGGCTAGAAAGCTAATAAATCCAACACATCCGGTCCAATGTTTTGTGTTGCGGGTTACGATTATTCTAAACGTTGATGTACTCTGGCTTAAATAAATATGGTTTCGTCACAAACTGCAGAAACTTATCTCTCTCTGCACCAGCCAGTATCGTTCACTTACAAATTTCTGTAACTTTCTAGTAATTTTCAAGAAAAGCAAAGAAAACAAAGGATGGGTGATGGGATCGGATGTGTTGGATTTAGTAGCTTTCTGACTAAAATAAGTGTTTTGGAAAACCTGTTTACCGTGGAGGAACGCTTGAAGGAGAAAAAAAAAATAATTCAAGACATCTAAGGGTGAGTCATTGATTAACAAAACAGAATTTTGCAGTGAATTGTCTGTCTAAAGTCGTTTCATCCTTCAGCCAGTTTAATTCTGCATGTGCAAACTGTTCAAGGACGTAATCTTGTGCTCACCAACAGCGTGACACAGGATACCCAGCATGCCAAGTACCAAGGCCAGGCCGGCCATCAGGAGCACCGGAGGTTTTCCTGGTGGTCTGACCTGCTAAATGGCCCACAGGCAGGAGCTTAAAAAAGCCCAATAACCCATTAAACGCCCAAAAGACGCAATTAACATCGAAATTCACAAACCAGCACACACATATGAGCATCAGTGTATGTGCCACACATGGCCTACCAAAATAAACCACAGTGCGGGGGTGCAGTGGTTTATTTGTGCGCCACTAAACAGCTGTGAAACCATCAGAAAGAAACGTTTTATTTGTCTGATTCACCGGCCTCACAGTTACACCGCTCGCTCTCACTCTACTGCTGCACTGCTCTGCTCTCTCTCTCAATAAAAAATGGGAAAAAATAAAAGTAATGAGTAAAAGTAACATTTCTATTTAACAAATATACTCAAAAGTAAAAAGTATGTTGCATTAAAACTACTCTAACAAGTATAATTTATCCAAAAAGTTACTGAAGTGAATGGAACACGTTCCTACCCACCTCTGTGAGTAATAAACAAAATATGATAAGCCGTGACCGCTCACATCTGTCACTGTGGCACTTCAGGTTTGGTGGAAACGGTCCCTCAGAGCTTGCTTCCACATTACAGGTTTTGAGTTGCACTTTCTGGTTTTTTGGTCTCATATGGGGTTAGACTTTAAGTGATTGGTAAGGCATTTTCTCCGGCCAGTCTGCACATATATGTCAAAATTTAAGATGATGGAAAAATCTGTTCATGAGTTATGGCCATTTTTTCAACCAATCTTCCAAAATTTTAATTATCAGTCTTCCAGTCTTCTACCAAAATTTGTACATCAGCCCCCTCCAAGCTTTATACCAGTTTTGTTGTTGATACACTGGAAATTCTTCAACTTTTTTGATTGAACTGGTTTTCAAAAAAACCCAAAAGGTGGAAACATCAGTATGGTGGACTTTTACGATCCAAGAGTTTTTTTTGTAAAGCACATGAAGCGGGACCAGTTTCATGTTTCTTGCTGATTCTAAAAACACTATTGGAGGGTTTTTAGGTTTCAGGGCCTTCGGAGTTTTAACCTTGAAAACAAGAAATTGGAAGTTAAGGCTTGTGTTTACTATGGTCCTGTTTCACATAAAGGCATTGATCTGTGAAGTGGAGTGAAGAGCCCTGCCAGTAACTCAGTAGTTACAGAGCCAAGGCTGCATTTAAAGGACGTGCGAATTATCGAAAACACAGATGTACAAAAACGAGCAAGTTACTGATATAAAAATAAAAACATCAGACAGTTCAGGACAGATTATTGAGTTTAAACACTGAGAAATGTTCAGTCGGTAATATTTATGCATTTTTAGCGTATTTTAATCATGTTCTTCTCTTGAAAGTGTATTCACTTTTTAAAAAAAATAAAACTAGAAGCCCTGCGAAAGATTTTTTTTTCATTGTTTTGTCTGCAACAATAATTTTCTGCTTAAGGAATGTGTCATTTTGAAGTGTAACTGTAATGTAACGTGAAATTTACTGTAACATAAACATACAGATGATGTAATTGTAACACTAGCTTTTTCTATTGTGTCACAATTTTGTCAAATCTTGCTCAATGTCTAAAGTTTGCTATGTAAATCATTAAAACTTTGTAAAAACTCAACCTGTGAATCGTGTTTTTTTATTTTTGAATCATACATTACAAAATTGTGACACAATATTCAAACCAACCAAAGCAGTGACTTACTAGGGGAGGTCCCAGTCTGCTTCCAGTCTTTATGCCAAGCTAAGCCAGTGCCCTCCCGGCTTTAGCTTCTTATTTCAGTGCTGTTCTTGACCTTCAGAAATAGTTTAGCTACTCTTACTTATCAACACTGCACAACACTTATTTCTCATTCGTGGCAGGATTTGTACTCGTGGCAGGATACTCTGGAAAGTTATGTCAGCAGCAGTTTGCTTCTGCTAGCTTTTGCAAACTTTCCTTCCAAGTCTCTTTTATGGGAAAGAGCTGAATTGATGCAGTGCTGCAGACATACTACATGGTGTTCGCACGTGCAAACATTTGAATGCACCGACTGATGATGGACTGTTGATCATCTTCTGGACGACTCCTTACCTTCAAAAGCAGCCCCCTTACATCTCATCATGTTAGGTGTGGATGTGTCTGTTCATTTTTGTCAATGAATTTATGGAGTTATAGGGCAACTTTTTCTTGACATCAGCAAATAGACTACTCCATCTCTGTACTTCAGAGGCAGACATGAGAGTGGTATCTATTTTCTTAGCAAACTCTGCAACAAAGTGCCGACGCATATTTCCCCAAATGTCCAACAGTTTGTTCTGATGTCCATCTAGTCCTGTACCCTGATGAGATTGAACCCCTGGTTCTAATGCACCTCTTTTCTGCTCATGCATTCCTCCCCTCCCCCTCTCCAGTCTGCAGCACCTCAGTTGACCACTGTAACATCACTAGACTCCAGCAGTACAGTGGCAGTCCAGCTGAGGGTACCAGACACCAACACACCAGCCAGTCCCAACACGCAACAGCAGAGATCGGGCAATAACAATCTTCAGAGCTCTGAGTACTCTCTGTTTGAACTGGAGACATTCTTCACTCGCTGGGCCCCTGATAATTACTCTGTATCGGCCCCTGCTGGCCCTTCGTGTCCCCTCACCACGGATGACTCAGCAGAGTGTGACCAGGATGGAGTTATCATTGTAGAGACTGAACCACATCCTCAACATGTGCTTCAAGCACCGCAAAGCTCCATTTCTTCAGCAGTGAGAGTGAGCGGCGGGCAGAGTTTCTCCTCTGCATCCGTCCGCTCCAGAGTTCACAACCATCCATCAGTCTCTGAAGGTAAGAGATTGTCTCCTTTCCTATACAGAGTTTAGAAATGATCCCGGCAGGCACTGGTAGCTGCAGCAGCAAAAGCATAAATAAAGATCATATAATTCAACATTACAGAGGGCTAGGACCTCCAGGCTTTGACTCTCAGCACAATTAAAGCCTGGAGGTCCATTGTACCACAGAGGGCTGTGCTCAGTTAACATCTCCTCTCCTGTTCTGGACAGCCCTGACTTTCTGCCAAGCAGCTGGGACTGGGCTTTAAAGTTTGGTGCTGCCAAGGGCTAACAAAATGAGAAGATCTGTCAGATGTCCAGACTTTCCTTTCAGCAGCTACAGAAAGTAAACGCTTCCCTACAAAAGACACCAACTTAACATTTAATAGTGTCACTTCACACCTAGAAAAGGCTTTGTCTCTACAGATATTTATTAGACGTTAAAGGAGAAGTTCGGTCCTTTGCATTAAGCTTTATAATAAGGATATTAACTATTGTATACAATGTTCTACAGCATTATTATGACAACTGGCGCAGTCCCAAGAGCTGGAGCTGGTTGCTGACGTCACCGCTAGCTGAAAACAATGGAGGAGCATGTGCACTCAGACAATCCATCGAAAAACACACAAACGCTTGTTTTAAAAGACATAAAACTCCCTGAATGTTTAGTAGTTTCCCCTCATGTACCGACACTGACACACAAAGCTAAACATTCAGCTGCTTAACGAAACAAAGAGCCGTTTGTGGGCTGTTCTGGGATCGTTCTTTTGTAGGCCTTTTAGTACCAGTCACATATCCTCTTCCAAAATCCAGTGAGCAAAGTTCAGAACCACAAACTGTGAGACAGTGTGCCCTCAGTCTTTTTGCACCTCTCATACAGTGATGAGACAGACGGGTAAATCTTTTGCAAGTGTGACTTAGAGTAGTGAAGCTGGTGGACAACCTTGTATTGAATCAGCTGATGTCTGCTATTAACAGAGCAGGACTGTATGATAGACAAACTCTCAGCCCATACAACCTCACAGTTCAGTATCAAGTTTCTCCCTCCAAAAATCCCAAATTCTGATAGCAGAGGTCTTATTACAGCTGACAGACAGACAGACCTACAAACCTAGAGACAGGATGCCTGGAGTCAGGAGGATTCTTTGAAAGGTCAAAAAATTGTGCTTTTGTGAGAGTGTTTCAAAGTTACGAATCTTTGACCAAATAGTATCATACTCGCAAATAATGAAAAAAGTGTGAGTGGGGCAGCTCAAATTTTTCTTTCCATGCACTAAATGAGACAAACCTTCCATGTACAAACAAAGTCCTCAGTAGAAACTAAACTCTTCTCCCTCCAGGCAGGGAATGTTGAATCTGCCCGAGCAGGTGAGAAAGAGTGGTTGGAACAGATTGGAGAATAAACTACATTATCTGGCAAACTCAGAACACTTTTAACCTTTTTTAAAATTCCCTCGGATTTTCTCTTGCTCCATATGAAGCCACAAGGGGGCCCCAGAGGACAAATCATGTGGTGCGCTGAGTTGCCAGAACATTACAACCCTTACATTTGCAACCCAATAATAGTGTCCTAAAGCAGGTAAGCCCAGCCCTCCGTCAGACTCAGGTTTCTACAAAAGGGTTTTTGAGATCCTGTGAGTTTTGTAATTTCAGACGTATGACAAAAGTATGGAGTCTAAATCCTTAAACAAGGCTGATGTGAGGAGAATTTGGGGGTTTGGCAGAGGTAAAGAAACCTGGGGAAGGAAACCATTTTAATTGAATTTCTGAGGCTAATCATGGATGGGGTAAAACTTTCAAACTTTCTGTGTTTTGTGCAAGTTTTCAGATGAACTTCGCAGAATTGTTTAAACATCAGTTTTGGGTTCCAACCAAATCGTCTTTGCCCAGTGAGGCCAAAGAGTTTGCAGTTAAACTGGGAAACATAAATATCCTTTGGACAGCAGGTAACTTGTGTTAGTTTCAGTTTGACTGTACCTACTAAACACAAACAAAACTCAGTGACATAATAACCATGTTACTGCTCTGAAACTTCGGTCTTGAAGTAACAAAGTGTTGCACAAAACTTGAATCAGCAGCATGTTGGGCTAACTCAACCTAAACGTGCTGCTCACAGCCTGTGTTTGAAAACAAGTGATTCAGCAACTTTGCTAACACAGCCAAACATCGAGCAAGTACAAAAAGTCAGGACACATAACTTGTTGACCAGCTTAGATTACGTACAAGTCCAACAGCAGAATTTTACCTCGGCATCTGTTGGCAAAGCTCTTGCCAACAAGTGGAAGCCAGTCCGACATTTAGAGGTCACTCTCTTTTTTTTTTTTTTATCTAAGCTTCCTCTGCCAGTGTCCTCCTCTGTATCTTTGCTCTGTCTTGCCAGTCGCGCTTGCATGGGTTCTGTAGTCTATTCTGCCCTACCATCATTCTCCACCTCGTCCCCCTCAGCCCAAAATATTTAAAATCTCTTAGTGGTGGTCCAAACTGATGTGATTTTGTGTGAAGACAAGCAGCAGGTTCTCTGTTCCACAAGCTGCATGGCTGACAGATCGAACTTGCAGCTACAGTCGCAGCAGTTACTGATTACTTTGATAAACTTTGTCAGTCACAGGGAGTTGAAGCAGAGCAGCCAGAGAACATCAGAGGCACAATGAGAAAGAATTTGCCTCATGAAATATGATCCAGATTCAGTTTGTGAGACTGAGCACTGAAAAGCAACAAGCACCATACCTGCCTCTCCGAGTGAAATAGCCCATTTACGAAGTTGCAGCACAGAGTCAGACACAGAGACACCACCCTGTTATTATAAGTCTGTTTGCTATCAACATGATTTTTAAGCCGTTACTTTAATGCAAAACAGCATCATAATGTTGCTTTAAACTCCTAGATATTGAGATTACACTTCACCCGCCAGAAAAAGACTCATAAAATGTGCAAAAATACATGAGCAGTATCTTAATTTGTGTCTTGATGTGCATCACATGCATCTCTTGAAGTCTGTGTGGACTGATAAATTTGATGAAATCAAAGTGTCCTGTTGTGTGACAAGCATGAGTGAAAGGCATCAATTTTTTTTCAATGAACACTTCTGTGTGGATTGTTCTTTAGACACTGGTGTACTCGTAACTGTATCTGTTGAACGCTAACAAATTATGTTTAATATTATCTTTTTCAAAGTGACGTGGGGTTCGAGTTTTACTGTCCAGTGCTGTAAGTGATACTGTAGAGACGTGGACAGAAAAGTGCAGTGTCGCGTTTCATGTTTTTTACTCATAGATAATGGCTGTAAAGTGTGCTAGCCAAATGTTTTTCCTTTTTTTCAGCCCTGTCAGCAGAAACTTCTGCGCCCACACCTTTGAGGACGCAGCCTGCGTCTTCCCAGCCTCCGTGGAGCAGATCGTCAGTCATGATGAGAAGTGCACAGCCTCAATTGTTGCAACAGAATCAGAGCAGCAGCAGGATCTCACAGCAGCAGCTCAGCATTGCATCTACACAAACGACGATGTCCTCCACCACAGCTGCTGCCAGCAACACAGACGCTGCTGATGAAACGAGTTCGTCTGGCATCAACTTAACCAGCAGGACAATGAGCTCCACAGTGGCTCCTCAGACAGCTTTACCTGTCAGGAGAACAACAGCAGCATTGGCCAACATCGAGGTGGCCATCACTGCACAGCGTCAAGCCAGCTTTCTGGCTCGCCACAGTAAAAGCCAGGCTGCTGGTATTGTGCCCGGTGAACGCCGCAGGAAGAGCTACGTATGCCGAGCCTGTGGCAAGGCTTTTTCTGGACAGTCCAACCTGGAGGCCCACGAGAGAGTCCACACGGGGGAGAAACCTTTCTCCTGTGACACCTGCGGAAAACGCTTCTCAGAGGCCGGAAACCTGAAGAAGCATCAGCGAGTTCACACTGGGGAGAAACCCTTTAGCTGTGACCAGTGCGGGAAGAGGTTTGCTTGGATCTGCAACTTGAGGACGCACCAGCAGTCCGCCACAGGCTGTGGACCAACGGCCCGGGGGGGGTTAGCTGTGGACTGATCACACTGACTCGACTGTTACAGCTCGGAGTTTTCTATTCGCTCACACAAAGGCACATTTCTTCATTCTTAGATGGTGGTATGGCAGCAATACAAAATTTCAAACAGTTGTTGTGTTTACTTATTCTGTCTTTTATACTTTCCCAGTGTTTAAAGTCTCTGATGAAACACTTGACTGCTATTAGTGCTCAGTTACAGAACCAAACCAGTGTTTTTCACTCTTCACCTCTTAAGCTACAAATCATGTGCACTTTACATCACTGCTCAGCAGAAGTGACCCTGAATGGACAACTATTTAAAGATTTAATCTAAGAAGCTAATTCGACTGCCATTCTCTAAGCTGACTCGTTACAGTGGAATGGAAATGTGCTTATAAGAGTTTCTCCAGAGTTTCTCTCTTGGGAGAGGCGCTTGTTTCCTGAGAACAGCAACGTTCTAACACGGCAACAGGTCGGTCATGGTTCATTTAAGACCTTTTAAACCTTTAATGCACCGTACCAGTTGATTATTCTGCATATATCAGGTCATTTGCAAACAATATCAAATAAAAGCATTCTCAAATTTTTGATTAAGTTTTGTACTCTAAATCTAAAGATTATAAAGCAAGAGTTTACTGTTGTCATGACAGCTATTAATTACAGTCCCTTTTACAATCAAGCGGTTAGCCTGAAGGTTTGTCTCAAAGGAAGTTGTTGTACACAATGCCTCCTCACTCGCGTGTGCTGTGCGTTGATGACGGAGCAGTACTGTCTCGCACAGCCTCTGTGCACTTTCCCAACATGACGATTCCCACCTTCGGTCGCTTCTTTTTCATGACTTTAAGGTGGCGTTTAAGTAAGGCATTAAGTCAGCTGGAAATTAATTTATTCCTGTGGAAATCTTCATCTTCACAACTCCTCTCTGCGTGATATTTTGGTCTGGAATTTGGCTCGAGGACGTTCAAAACAGAGTTTTTAGTTCAACAGCTTAAATATCCCAAAATATTTGTTGATTTTACATTACTGTCCACATGGACAGTTAAAAATCACTGAGGGCAGTCTCTCTAAAGCATTAAAGTAAATTATTAAAGAAAACACTCGTACATCAGTGCAACACGAATTAAAAAAAAAAAAAAAAAAACACTTGGAAAGCATGTACTCAACACGTGTGCTCAAAGGCAATGTGGCCAACAGAGCAGCAGAGGTGAATGAAATGTGGCGGCTGGAGGGTTTATACCTACAAGCAGTTGACATCACAACCAATCATTGCATCATTTCTGGCAAAGTAAGACAATGTCACAAATACAACAAAATCAGACGTGATGTTCACTGTGATTTACCCTAACCCCAAGTGTCTAAAAATGTATTTTGCAAAATGTCAGAGAAAGCACTTTCAAAGTTCCGGCAGACCTCGACATGTTCTATGGAATTGTTAGTGCAGTGGCAAAGAGGAGCACACTCAAACAATAAAAACCTTTTCAGGTGCACCGTGAAAAAAAAAACCTCACCACCACACTTAATGTCTTTTTACGCCTGTTAATCAGGACAAGCAGCAGCAGCAGCAGCAGTGCAGATCAGCAACAGATGCGTTTCAGTGAAGAGCCTTCGTCAGAGGTGTAAACAGCGTACGTGAACGTAAATATCACTGATGTACAGAATGTCACGTTCCCTGAACAGACACAGTACCTGACATAGTGATCAGATTCCTTCTGGAGAAATGGTTTTTATCTGTGCAGCGCGTCACAGCGGCCGACTCATTAACTCATGCGGCCAATTTGAAAAGTTTTGGGTTTGTTTTTTTGTTTTTGTTTTTAGTTTTCTACTTTTTCTACATTTTTGTATTTTTATTTATTTGTGATGTATTTGTATTTTCATGTCCTTGGTCATATAATATATTTTTGGAAAAAAATGTATTTTATTTTCTCAGCTGCTGTGATATCCTTTATATAAGCGACATTTCCACTCGTTGTTCACCACACTGATGAAGGCTCTTTGCTGAAATGCATTTGTTGCTGGTCTGTACTGCCACTGCCGCTCGCCCTGATTAAAAGACATAAAAGGACATCAGCAGTAGTCATGACAACTTGACTTGAGCTAAAGAGGATTAAATGTCGCCCGGTCTTTCTGACAATTTTCCTCAGATGTGGATCAAAACAAAGAGAAAAGGAAACGGGTGTTGTGCCACTGCCTGCTAACATTCCAAATGCAAATGGCCAAATATTTCAATGAAGTGCAAATTCTGTGGGATGTTTCAGTAACACAGGGGATACGACAGGTCAGCAAGTTTTTGCAGAGGTTTGAGAACAGCTGTTGTATGTGTTTTTTTGACTCTGTGAAGATGAAACAACAAGGATGAGGAATTTTGATGGTGCCAACTTAAGCCAAAATCTTGTCATTGTGAATATTAAAATGACACTGGATGAAGTAGTTCAGATTTCATTGTGTTTTTTTATTTAATCGTTTAGAGTCATTAGTTTAATTGCTGTAAGAATGAAACCAAACATTGTTTTTAGCATCATAATCAAAAACTGGAGGAATTGAGTATAATTACTTCAAGCATATCCTTCCAATTTAAATCAAAGGACGATTTTTAAGTTAAGGTTCCTGGGAAATACGATATTATGTTTTAGAAACGCCAGAACTAACAGAGTGCTGCTGGTCTGAGTCCTAACCGTGGAATGAATTTGCATTGTTGAACTTCCTGTCTCAAAGTCATTGTTTTTGTTTTTTAAAAGGTGTTTTGGTTAGATGTCTGTGGAAAGTCTGTTATCATAAGCTTACGAGACTTTCATGTTTTTTCTACAACATAAAAAACATAAAATACTAAATCAAATGCTCAATTTGTTCGAGGTGGCTTCGATGAAGGTTTTTTTTTTCCAAGTTAATGCAGGAAAGTTAACTTTGCTGAACTTTCCTGAAGAGGCGAGCACCAGACAGAAATTAAAAGCGTTTCTGTTTCTGGGGGATTTATTCACTTCTTCAACAAGCACGTGAGCTGGATTCATGGCTAAACTGCTGCTGAAGGACGGCGCTGTTCCCATGTTGCTTTGTCATGTTGAAGCGTGAGAAGGGCGATCTGTATGTAAACCTTCGATCAGTGTCCTAGCTGTGTTTGTTTTGTGTCAGTAAAGGGGCTGCACGGGGGAGGAGTTAGCGCCACAGACCGTTTGAGAGAATGCAGAACATACAAGAAAGAGAGAGAGCGCAAGTTTTCTGAAGATCTGCAGACTTCACCGTTCATTCATGTGTGTCCAGCTGCTCTAAAGGAGTCCACAATCACAGACCCAAAAATGAGAATGACAGCTCTCCTTTAAACGTCATGCAGGCTGCTCGACCTCCTCACAGTTTTCATACTCAGTCTAACAAAGTTCTCCCATGTGTTTACTTCTTAAATTATAACGTTTGTATTCTAGTGTAGTAGGAAGCTGAGTGGTGGTGACAAAGTCATGGGATGGTTTGTACAGCCGAACGTTAGCTTTTTACTTCTTTAGACAGCAGTGATCCCTTCCTGTCTGATTAATTAGGCTTTATAATAATGACCGTTCCTACTATGTTATTAGTGTGAATAATTTTGGAGACACATAATGCACACGTTAAGCACTGTTGCCTCGGAGCAAGAAGGTCCTGGGTTTGATACCCAGCTGGTGTAGAACCCGTGTAGAGTTTGCATGTGTCTGTGTGGGTTCTCTCTGGGTTCTCTCTGGGTTCTCTCTGGGTTTTCTGGCTGCCTCCTGCAGTCCAAAGACATGCAGGTTTGTTAACTGTTGACTTTAAATCGCCCGTAGGTGTGAATGTGAGCGTGAATAGGGCAGGATCTTTCTGTGTGGAGTTTGCATGTTCTCCCTGTGTGCGTGTGGGTTTTCTTCAGGTGCTTCACTTTCCCCCGACATCAAAAAACATATAGCCTATATAACTCTACCTCCAGTCAGCAGCCTTGACCAAGGAACTGGCTCAGAATCTGGAGTTGGTCTCCAGGCGCCGCGTTGTGGCTGCCCACTGCTCCTCAGGGACGGGTTGAATGCAGAGATTTCACTGTACGCTGTATATGTGACCAGTAAAGTACCTTTTTTTGAATGAATGAATGAATAACACACACAGTGTTTACTTGAATATTAACAGTTTATTTCTTATGATGTGATAACACAAAGAGGAAGAGAAAGGACAAAAATCTTGTCCCTCTCCCGTCCTGAGTGCACAGATTCTGTCACATATACAAAATGGTTATGCTGCTGCTCATCTTACCTTCAGTGTTGCACAGACCAGCTTCTCGTCCAAGTAAGAATATTTCTCTCCATGTGAAGTGTGCTCGATATTTGTTTTTTATTTTATATTTGACAACTGTTCATAACCCGTCAGATCCATCACTGCCTTTTTTGCGTAGTGCCAAAATCAAGCAGTTTAATAACATTAACCTTCTGACCTCCTCTGAACTTGTGACATTCACTGACTTAACCCCCGACCTAAACTAGATGATGAAGGAATCACATGTCCTGGACAAGTACAAATGCGGACACATGGACAACATTTATAAAAAAAAAGCAGTCTGAAATAATGTGTACCCCCCTATAACATGTTCTGACAGACTGCGTGTCCTGTCTGGTAAGAATCTTTATGTCTTTGTGTTGAGAGGTGCTGAACAAACGCTATAAATTATGATGATCATTGGATTCAGAATAATTTACAACAGCATCCAAAGATAAGCTACATTTTGCAAAGTGATTGTGGGCTACAGGAACAAACATTGTTGACAATGCTGCAGTCACTTTAACGTGGCCTACATTTGCAGTCAACACGATGGAACTGAGCAACGTGTTAAAATGCTTACAGTGATTTTGATTTTACTGTATCAGACGTGTATTTGATTGGAGAAATTCTTATGAAAGATTGAATTATAGCGTGTTTGAATCTAGCTTCCAAACAGTAACATACAGGGAGTAAGCAGGCTGATCAAATTCTACATGGTGCATTATAAAGACTGTCAGATCAGAAGAGGGAAAGGATAAGACACGTCAGTGCAGCGCAGTGAATAGCATTAAGTTCCACAACACGTAAGATACAGAAGAATAAGCATTTATTTAGATAGATGTGTCATGCGTTACATTACAAAACATCATTAATTTACAATACAACGAATGAAACAATCCACATGTCGTCATATTTCATTTATTTCGCTGAAATCCAAACATCAGAACGTAGCTCCACCTTCCACGAATGCATGCACACTCCTGCAGCCGGGGTTTTCTCCAACCATTCCCCCACTGCTCCAACAATACGAGGACAATACTGTTATTATTCACGTGTTTTGTAACTTCTATGATTCACAAGATATTAAGGTAATTTTACAAGGTAAGTTTTACTATGTCAGTCACTGATAGTGAAAGACACACAGATGAACACAGACACACACACATGTGGCCATAAAGGCTCACATACTGTGACACACACATAAACTTGGTTCGATCAGTGTAGTCTGTAACTTTTGTTTTGTTTCCTCTTTATGCCACTTGAGGACATAGACTGAGTAGTTTGTGTGAATACTCATGACTAAGTGCTGACAGATCCATGACTGCTCCTCTCTCAAGTTTAGATGTTAAGAACTCCACTTTTTCAAACTTTCCTCCATTTAATATAGGACCAGCTGTTCTTTAAAAGTAGAAAACTTCATACAGCACAGTTTTGTTTTTTTGTTTTTTTCAAAAAACCCTCAAACCAGAAGCAGACATCTGACAAAATGACATGTAACATATTCTGAAAATAAAACATTCAAGTTTAAAGCTAAAGTAAGTTTCTAGATAAAAAAGAAATTATTCAATTGTACAAATTATATAAAATCAATTATTGTTCATTGGCTGCTATCAGGAACTGTCATGATTTATCTGCCTTGTCAGTTCACAAAAAAGCTCTGAAGCTGAATCCAGGTGTTCTGAAAGTGTACCTCTCGAAGTTCAGGCTCATTAATGTTTGAAACCCTTGATAAAACAGAACAAGACACAGTTCCTACTTTGACTGAATAAAGATGAACTGGACTGAAATGGTTCAGGCGGTTTGTTCTGGCTGGGACTCAGAATCCAAATCGTGAAAATTGTTTACATTTTATTTCCAAACCACTGAGATCAGCTCTGTGGATAATTGATGAATTTCACAATCAACTTCTAGACTAATGGGCAAAACAGAGCAGTAGCATCACAGTAACACATAATCTGATGCGTGCCAAGTGAAAATTACCTTGAAAAAAGTTACATCAGTTCCATTGTTGGTAACAAATATTTAGCAGAGTGACCACAAATTTTAAACTGTCCATAAGATTGACTAGCAGTGTAGTGAAGTGTAATATTGTACTGAGTAACTTCCTGCATCCTCCATGTGATTGTTCAGTCAAAGTGAGAACTGATTTTCAGCTCCGCCTGTGCATATATATCAACAAACGATTTCTACGTCTTTCATGTCCACTTTGTTTCTGTCATCCTGCTGCTGCTCTGTCTTCTCTTCATCTGTCTTCCTCCTCTCCTCTGTCTTCCTGTCCTGCTCCTCTGTCGTCTCTCTCTCCTCTGCTGCACAGTCCTCTGTATCTGCCTTTTTCCTCTCCTCTGTCTCTGTTTTTACGCCTCCCTCCAGTTCTACATCCCTCTTTTTCTCTCTCATTGTCCTCCTTCTGTCTTGCAGTACACAGGGCAGACAGTTTGCCAGGAAGAGTACAGAAAAGAGACAAAGCAGCGAGAGGACAGCGCCGATACCAAACTGCAGCTCTCTAGCTCTCTGCCCTTCCTTCTCCACCTCGAGCTCCCTTCTCTCTCCTCCTTTCTCCTGGCTCGGGGAGAAGTACACAGCACCTCCCTCCTGGCTCGGCATCAGCACGGCTCTCTCCAGATTATTCCGACTGACCATTCCACGGTTCCCTACCTCATTCCAGTTTCTACTGGTCATCTTCCCACTGATTTTGTCATAGTAGTCACTGCTTACATTTCCACTGTCGTTGTCGTCAAAGCTTGATACATAGATGTCACTGTCTGACTCGACAAGTGTGTCTGAAATGTCAAATTCAAAGCCCTCATCCGCCTTCTTGTCCCCAGCTGGCTGCAGGAAGCCCAAGTCTAAATTGACTCTTATCCAACCAGATCCTCTTGCCAGCCTCCTGGTTCCTCTTCCTACTGCTGCCGAGTCTGTCAAATCTTCTCCAACTTCACTGATAGAATTGGAGGTGATTGGCTGGTCAGCACAGGCTGAAACCAGAAGCTCTGCATGCAGTAAAGGCCCACCTCCGTCACCCTGAGCAAAGATGCGTGGACTTGAACTGGGCATTACCACAACTACAGTCTCGGCCACTGAGGAGAGACGTAAATAAAAGGGAAGGTCGCTGAAGGAGGAGAGGAGGGAGGCAGAGTCGTCACTAAACTGGAGCCACACGCTGATGGATGCTTCCTGGAGAGACATGATATGGAAAGATTATTAGAACTCCAAAAAGTCTGTGTCTTCTCTACTGTTTCATGTCAATACTTTATATAAATAATTATACAAGGAACAGTTTCAAACAATCAGTCAAAAGTAAATTCTTCAATAGGGGCCTTAATTTACCTCAACTCAAGACAACAGCAGTTGTTGTTGTTTAGTGTTGACAGTGCCAAGACTTCCTGCACCTATGTGTCACATTAGAAGTCGTCCATTGTTTAAAAGAGCCCGATCCCTCTCTTGTTTCATGGTGAACATGCAGGACACGATGCAGTAGCAGGTAAGGTAACAGGTAAAGGCCTTAATAAGCCTGAACCTTAAAATGTCTGACCACATCTTAAAGCAACTCCAAAAAAGAGTGAAAAGTTTAGCTGCGGCAGCAAACACTAATAGTAACAAATGTCAGGTAAACATGGTCACCTGCATGAATGACTGAATGTAACCAATCAGATGGCAGCCAAATAACTGGTGAATGAGCAAGTGACGTTGAGGCATGAGTGGGATCGCCGATGCACAGTTTTACTGCTCTGAAGTGCCTGAAGTCATGCCGTTGTCCAAATGTGACTCAACCTGTTGTTACTTGATGCCTGCTCCAAAATCTTTGCCAGAGATGCCATGATAGCTCACTGGATGAGCAAAACTTTGGCAAGCTAAAATCTGCCAAGTAAAGGGTCGAGGATCATCAAAGTCATCAGTATTTGTTTGCTAGCTCTGCATGCAGAAAATGCAAAATGCAAAATTTCATAGCAAAGCTTCTGAATTGGTCAATTTTCAGTGTGGACCAATGAGCTGAGTAATGTCTCTGCTGCAGCACTGACGGAATCTGTGCTGTGGAAATGTAAAATACACCACGCTGCATTTATCACACTTCACATTATAGTGAAGGCATTTTGAACCCGTCATCCGTAGCCCGCCTTGTCCTGGCCACAAACCAATGCTGTTGTTTAAATATGTACTTCCTTTGAGAATTTACAGACCACAACAGAAATCAACATTTCTCTCACCTGGTGATGGTTGTACAGGATGTTGTAGGCTGTTACAGTTGTTGTAATGATGGAAGGGTGGGCGGGGTTTGCCGTGACTGACATGCCAAGGCCACTGACCACCTGCACGGACAGGTCACCGGGGGTAACGGGGTCAGAAGTCACAGTGATGTCACACCTGCCCAGCACGCCATCCCATTGCTCAGATATGACCTGACAGGTAGAGAGGAAGATGATGATGATGGTGATGATGATGACTGATTGATTAATTGATTGAATTTATCTGAAGATTTTTTTAAAACAACGCCGCACTGCAGTTTTTCATACATGATAATCACTGAGGATGAAAAACATAATGAAGTCCAAGGGCTTATTTTCATTGTGGTCCTCCAGCATCACAGTTTAACACACAAAACAGGATACAAACAATAAACAAGACAACAATCCAAGACAGCACAATCAGTCGTATAAATAGTAAGCACCATGCTATGTAGATGTGCTCAACTTCAGTCATAAAAACATGAAATCTAAAGATGAACATGCTGCAGAGTAGGCCAGCTACTATGATTCAATGAATAATACGTAATTTATTCTACAGTACACAGCTAAAAATCACAGATCTACAAAAAAAACGCCTTAGCCTGTTGCTGATGATGAAGATGATGATGCGCAGTAAGTCAAGATGTCCAGCTGTCACCTACATAAAGTGATGTCTTTCCTGGTTGCAAACCAATCAAGTTGTTCTGGGTGCCGAGGGAAGCCACTCGAGGGTCCTCTATCCTCAGAAAGTTCAGGACTAGTTCAGTAACATCCACGAACCAATCAGACGAGCCGAGGAGGTGTGTGGTTCTGCTGTGGGAGTCCTGAGCTGTGAACTGTGTCAGAACCTGGACTGAGGAACGCTGATACACCGGCACACACCTGCAGCGTCAGGACAAACACAAGAAACTCATATCCTTACATTATCTTACATCCTGTGTGCGGCTCATCACACACAAATACACATGATCATTCTTGTGTTTGTAACACATCTGAGAACGTCTCAGCAGTTATTTATGGTTACCTTGGATATCTAAGATGAGTTAACGCTCTTAGCATCAACATGCCTTACAGTTTCATGTGTATCTTATGCATGTATCACAAGTGTACACATGCACACACATATACAGAGTATGCATGTGGCAGAATACACACAATACTACTGATTTATTGGTGCAGTTATGCAGGAAGATAGTCAGCAATGTTGAAATAACTGGTAAACAGGAATGCACACAATGCTGGATTTAAAATTCTCCGAAAACGGCTTTGCGGATGTTTCATTGGGAAGGATATGCATTTAACACATTTGTCACAGCTCTGAGCTCAAGGATATGCAAAGCGGGCTCATTCACTAATATGCATGCAAAAATGTCTTTACTCAAAATCACATCTGCCCACCGCCTCGTGCAAAAAACAAAATGAAAAAAAAACCACAGACAAAAGATGCTTTGCAACAGATTTGAACAGTTTTGCTAATTTCCATCTGCAGTCCCTGGGTTACATAGAATACAGCACATACAGTAAATCACACATTCAGTGGAATAAAGCACAGAACACAAAACAGCGCAATAAGCAAAAATATACAAAATACACGTTTTGGCCATTTTCATGGTTATTGAATACATTTTGTCAGTGCACTGATAAACTGATGCTTTTAAACATTGTTGTCTATTAATGCCTTTTTTTAGTGAATGGGTTTTCAGTATGCTACACATTTAGTGAAAAGGGTGTGCGTGTGTGTGTGTGTGTGTAATTACATTTCTTAGACAGCTCAGCCTTCATCATTTCTGTGTACACATGGTCTGAGGCAGTTTTAGCTTTGTGTGCCAAACGTAGGCACGGTTCAAGCACAGATTTGGCTGCACGCACTGTCTGTGAATGAGTCCAAGTCAGTTATACTGAATGTAAACACACAGACTTCTTGTGGATTATAGAGTTTTTTTGACCTTGACCTTTATAAACGCTAAAGTATATTTTCAGTCTTTAGCCCTAACAAACATTCAAACACATTTTACACTGTGTCAGCTTTTGCTAACAGCTCATCGTCATGGCTGTTCCATTTGTGTCTTTTTTCTTCAGTTAAAATTTAAAGGAAAAAAAAAAAAACAAGTGATTGTTCTTTTGCTTATTTTGTTTTTTTGGCCAAAGACTCCTTGTCATTGTCTGGTATCACAGGCAGTGCATTGGAGAATATAAATAAATAACTGAGAATAGATTGAACTGAACCAAGAATCATCGAGAGGCTAAAAAAAGCCCAGAGTGAAAACACACTGTGGCTGCGTCCTACCCTTTCTCTGTGAAGTGGCTCCAACCATCGATGGCGTTAAGAATGGGGTCTGTCAAGGACACTCGTAAGGGCACGGAGGGGACCCACACCTCCACACACACGGAGCCACGGAGCATGCCCAGTTGAAACTCAACCACCGCACAGGTGTTACCCAACCCTGATTCGCTGCCGTCCACAAAGAGGGTGGAGCAATCACTGGACACCTGTGG
>JAPQLA010000019.1:28752641-28776375 GCA_029822935.1 Naso vlamingii
CTCAAAAACTCACTATATCGGTTGCATATCGGCTATCGGTGATTGCACCCCCTCTAATATCGGCTATCGTTATCGGGTCAAAAAATCCCTATCGGTCAGACACTAGTTATGAACCTTTAAAGGTGCTTTGTGATGTGGCAATAAATATAAAGAACAAACAAAACATCAAACTGCTGCAACTGGACAGAGACATGCAGTCTTTGTCAGTGTGAATGATTTTCACAGTTTCAGAGAAACAAGTGTTTGTAATCCGTGAATCATGTCACAAAAGGTTCCCAGAGGACGCCAAAGTAGTCAAATCATCGGTCTGGATAAGGTCAGAGCCTTGGAATATTTAATCATCCATCTTTGCTCATGACATCGTAGTCTTTCTTACGCTCCAGTTAGGGTTTTGCGAATGACAAAAATATCACATCCCGTTTCTTTTCACTGCATGACCACGATCTCTATTTTATCAGGACTCTTTAGTTTCTCCTTTTGTTTAAGACTCTTTTACAAGTAACAGCAAATGCAGGGCCACGTAGTATAGGTTTATGTTTGGCTCCTGGTTCCTCACAATTATTTTGTTTTAATTTATGAATTATTAAATTCTAAGAATGAATGTAGAGTAAACGTGTTTTGTTAATTAACTGCAGGCTCTCCAAAAGTCAACTAATAAAAAATAAGAATATTTTGAACTCTTCAGGTGAATTTGCATTATGCTGTGTGACGACAGCTAACATTCCATCACTCATCAGTGATGATTCATCATCACAGTGCAGCACCATGTTGTCGTGGTTAAATCCAGAATCCACCCTGGGTGGCAGAGCTGCTGCTTCGCTCTCAACAAGCTCCAGTCAGCCCGAGTCAGAGGCAAGGATGCAGCTAATCTAAACGGAGTAAACATCGTTTATATTTTGTTTTTTATCAACTTAAGATCGCTAAAATGATGCTGTTGACGAGGGTGGCTAATGCTAGAAGGATACAGGAGAGCTAGTTAGCTGTTACGCTAGTTGTTTGTAAGTTAGCTGGTGGCCAACTGGTATTTTAAGTTAACAGTGTAACATTACTACCGCATGAAAGACAATTAATCTCTGTATTTTTAAACTGTAACACCTACATTCCCACATTTCCCCATAAACTGTGGCTTCATGACCGATACAGATAACGTGTTGATGAATTTGTAACGTTTTGTCACCACCAGATTGCAGCAGATTGTACTGTACACAGTACAGTGAATTAGCAGGCAAAAATGAAAGCCCCTTGCCCTCATAGGTTAGCTTTAGCTGCCGCGTTACGTTGTACCAAATTTTCTCGTTCCTTAACATATCGATAGCCCGTGGTGAACTCGTGCAACAGGGCGTTGGGTTGAATAACGCCGAAGTTAATCAAGAAATAGGCTGCGTGTAATTTCTGCATTCGCCCTGATAACATCAGTGTTGTCAGGTGGGAAATGTGAAAGTATCGTACCAGTAACACTCTTAATTCAAACTCAAATATCATATAACCTCAAACAAAATAAAACTCAACAGCATCTAGGTCAGTCTTTCCACCATTACAGCAAAAACTGACCTTGATTTCATTGAAATAAAGGTTATTATAACAGGGCTCTCAAGTTTTGATCTCAATTCAGAGTGAGATTTGCGCTGGGTGGCGCATGGGGGGGGCACTGATGCGGCAGCCCTTGGGTATGATAGTTTATAAAAGATTCACATTCACAGAGAGAAGTGGATCCAGGGCACGAAGACCCCAGTACATGGACTGAGAAAACTGAGACACAGAATGTTTATTTTCTATGACTTAAATCTGTGTCTTTAATTTTCTCTTCCTGGTTTAGGGATGGTTTAAGAGTATTTTCATTTTCGAATAATATGCTGAATGTTTTCACTGTCAACCTTTCAGTCCATGAAATGCTCAAAACCTCGAGTTCATTGTTGAATGATTTCAGTATCAATCTTTTAGTCTAGGAAATGTTCAAAATTGTTTAGTACTATTAAATACCATTTCAAAAAACCCAACGCCACTTTCCTTTGAGTGAAGCAAAGTAAATACAATTTATTTCCTCATCCCAGAGTTGTTTTGTAATTCCACTGACAACAGCTATAGTTAATGATAACAAAAAGAGAGAACATTTTGATTTTTGGGATGGTTCGCATTCACTTTGGGACGGTTGTTTTTCGGGACGGTTCTGGGACGGTGATGAAAAAAGTTAGTCCGGAGCCCTGCCCACCTCCGAACAAGCTAATGCTAAGTTCATATAAATGGACTCAGTACTGACTTGTTTATGTTGTTTTTGTTTTTTGTTTTTTTTTTTTAAGACTACGTCATGAGAGGGGAAGGAAGAAGGCACCACATGTCTGCTGTAGTTAGTTTATGCGCGTGTATTTTTGAGAGGCATGGAACAGGACGAAGTAGCAAATAGTGTGATTTTGTTGTGTGTCTGAGCCTAGAACTGCAACAGATAGAATGCGCACTAACGCACCATGCAAATGATCTTTGGTGTAACGATGGATCATGGACACATTCTGATTGTTCACAGTCTGATGTCATCATACTGCACACCCGCACTCAGGTGAGCATTAGCTAGGGATGCAGGCAACCAGTCGGTTAAACTTTTAAATATCCACCTTGGTGCCAGAAATACGAGTGCGTTAGGAATTATTCAATTCAAAGTGTAGAAGGCTGCATTCCAGTGTTATGCAGTCAGCCTCACTGCAGGGAATTGCTCCTCCCCCAAACTCCAACAGGTGGAAAAGTGAAAATTAAATGGGACAAAAAAAAGATGGTGGCTCCAAGGGAAATCAGCTCAGTTTGGCAGCATTTTGATGAAGAAGAAACTGATAATGGGGGGGGGGGGGGGCTTGGCTGTGTACACGAAAGCTTGCATGCAACCACTCGACGGGAACCACACGGCTGAGACATCTCGATGTAAACCCGCAAGAGGAGCAAGCTCCTACTAGCAACACTCAGCAGACGAGTACAACAACATTTGCCGCTCCAACCCACAGACAAGGTAACACAACTCATCAGCCAAATGACTGCCTGCAAGTTAACGCACCACAGCATACTGAGCCTGAATTCACTGTACCGACCGAGCCGCACAACAGCAACGTCCGTCATTTCTATTTAGCAGCGATTTAAATGTTATTTCATTAACTTTTGTGAATTCTCATGTTTTTTCATGTATTGTGCAGTAACTGTTCACAATAAATAGCTGAAAGTGTCACACGTTTCAGAGGAAATGTATTTTGTTTTAAATGTCATTTGTTACCTTTCATTCAGTCAGTTTTCATGTTTTCTAATGTTAATAATTAACAGCACAAAGTGCCAAGTTGAAATTAACGGATTGGTCACGTTAATCGTCTTGGAGAATCTTTTGGCTAAATGGCTCCTAAATACACACAAAACTTCCATTTTAAACGTTTTAATGTTATACATTACATTGAGCTCAATTTAGACGGTTTTCTGAGTGTTTTCTTGCTTATGGACTAGTTGACTGGCTGCAATTTAAATTTCTGTTCGACTGTAAGCTAATTTGTTGCCGTCTGCATTCCTAGCATTAACTACAGCTTGAACTTTTTTTCAAGTACAAAACTGTGATATTATCGTTTATCTTATCGGTATTGGTCGTGAGCAGCAGGGATTTATCAGTTATCAGTATCAGTTGGAAAAAAAAAACATTGTGCATTACTCAAGAATTTCTTGATGGTGTCATATTAAATTATATCTCTGCAGTAATCATTATTATTATTTTTATTACTATTTACCATGTCAAAGAACTGCCGAGGCCTCATGCACATCCTGCCTGGGAAGGCTTCCAACTACGTGCTGTGTTGTAAAACGTGTGACCTGAAATTCTGAAAGTGCTGCGGCCTTTTCAGACCAAATCGAGCATCGAAGTGATCACCGCAGGTTTGTGCATTGGTATGGGAGTGTCGGCGCTTCTGCAAATACAAACTGAGGTCTTTGTTCTCCTTCCTGACAGATGTGCACTCACCGCTACAGTATACTCTGTGAGCTGAGCCTGAAGGCTGACAGTCAAACAGAACCATCTCATTTACATCAAACATCAGTATCTACTTTAGAATTCTTCATAAGTTACTTTCTTTTCATTTTGCGTGTTTTTACTGCCTGTGTTGTTGTTGTTGCTCTTTATTTATGCATTTATAGTGGAACTACACTGTGGACTCCAATACCAATTCCCCCATTGAGACAAATAAAGTATATGTCTTGATTGCAGACAAATATTTTTTGCAACTTTTCATTTAAAATTCCTCCTTGTGATTTGAAAGGGGCCCAACAGCAAACAAATGTCTTTACTTTAAATACACACACAGTTTCACACCTAATACTGGCGTAACCTCTACATGACCATGCTGGTGAATCTGCCAGATATTTTACATTGTAAGAAAATTATCAGTGACTCTTCAGTTTACCTTCATAACTAAAGAGGAAAATATCCTTTGAAAGACAAAACAATTCATGAAAGCTACATGTTGGAAATCACTGCATTACAAGGAGCTATCAGACAGCTAAAGGCTTTACAGACAGCTAAGATTAACGTAGAGCTGCAACCATACAAATACTGGTATCAGGTATCAGTCCAATATTTGTGCACATGTACTAATAATCATACAACAACTCCGATACAACCACACCCAATACCTTTTCCAGCAAGAGGGGCAAAAACTAGCTCCTTCAACACAAACATTTTGACAAAACATCAGAGGAGCGAACACGACACAGAGTTCAAGGAGTTTGCTGAAGCAGCAAACAGCAGCAGTCAACTTTGGAGCAAATGCTGGAGAAGCAAGAGAAAATGTCCCAAGACGACCCACAGGCGGCAGAAATAACAGAGGCTCTTACCCTGACACGGCTCTGGATGACCAGCCATGGTCAGATGTTGATAAGACGGGATTTCAACATCTTCTCAGATTCCCAACCGTCACCACACCACAGACACCGTGTTACCAAAGCTGCACGTCTTTGTGAAAAAGCACATCACCAGCCTGTTGCAGGACATTTCAGCCGTCAGATTCACCACTGATATTTGAGACGGGCAGTGTGAGCCGAATGTCTCTCATCAGCTTAACTGCACAAAGGACTGATGAGGATTTTACCGTGCTGAGAATCGTCCTTCATGCAAAATAGTTTTGGGGTTCACACACCAGCCAAGCCATCGCAGGTGCATTTGATGATATGCTCCAGATGTTGGGCATCCACAAAAGTTTTGTTCACCCTGTTCTCTGGGAAAACACTTCAAATTTGATTAAATCCATGAGTAAGGCTGGAGTCCTTAGCCAGCCGTGTGTCGCACACACATCCAGCTGGCTGTTGATGAGGGCCGTTGGACTCAGAGAAGTCGAACACTGGCTGACGCAATGGCAGACAGATGTAAAATAGTTGGACATTTTAAAGCAACACTATGAAATTTTGACTGCGACCTGCTGCTTCGAAAAATGAAACTTAATGATGTGTGTTAATACGTCGTACAAAACAACAATTTTTGTAAAACCGGGTCATATTTTACGGAGAAAATGTCCTCTGGTTCTCCCTCTGATGTCCTACGACTGCTTTGTCTGTCTGCAGGCAGCCTACATGCTGCTTTCAGGGACCTCCGTGGATCACAGAGTTGAGGCAGAACAGTCGTAGGACATCAGAAGGAAAACCAGAGGACATTTCCTCCTTAAAAAATGAATCTTCAAAAAACCAATGATCTCACCCACAAGGAATTCTCAGTGTTTGTTCTGGTGCTGGGCCATGTCAAAAAAGACCTCATTGAATGTGTTTATACGGCTCACAACCAGGAATAATGTTCATTTGTTTGTTTTCTTTTTTCAAACGTGATGACAAAAATACAGCAGCCAAACGTTTCGGCTCAGCCTTCTTCACTGACTGCATCAGCATGCTGTTACATAGTGTAGCTTTAACCATACTGCCTAAGCCTACTCCAGCCTGGAGGACATTCAGGTGCAGCTCAATCAGCCTATTAAAAAAACATCTCAGAGAAGATGTATAGACCCACAGGAATCAGTCTCTCATCAAGCAGAAAACTGCCCCGGGTCCTAACACGAGCTCCCAGACAATCTCACTGCTCACCAGTGGCCACTTCTGGAAAAAAAAAACGTGCTTCTGAGACTTCAGAGCACAGAAACGGTCGAGGGCCATGGCATCAAAACAGTCACTATGTTTACATGGACACCAATATTCCGATATTAACCCGATTAAGACAACACTCTGAATCAGACACCGTCACGTAAACAGCATTTCCTGATGACCTTTCTCTGAACAAGGTCACAGTCAGAGTGAGCAATAACCACAATAAGACAAGTGGAGTCTTCCCGTTTTGCTGCATTATTGTACAAACATGTACATCTTACCCACACTACCCCGTCCTGTCGGGAGTTTTCACAGCGTTTTGTGACAGCGACACACAGTTTACAGCAGTCAAACTGTTTGACGACGCATACTCTGGCTTCCAGCAGCAAGTTTACAGCCAGCTCCAGAGGAAAAGATGACTGACAGCATCGTTAAAAGAAATCCAAACACTGTGGGGTGAGGCAGAAACTAACGCCATGTTAGATATTTTGAGAAAAATGGATTTCATGAAGTCGGGGTTGCATATCAGATTTAAGACGTGAGGTGAGCGTGAGTCTCATGAGTCATTCATCAGATTGAACTCTGTGACGTGTCAGCAGGAATATGAATGGAATATTCTACAAGCAACTCATGTAAACATTTTAATCAAAGTATTATTACATTGTCTTATTTAGAATAAGGCCAATAGTGGGATTATTGTAGCCCATATAAACACAGTCAGTGTCACAGTCAGGGAACGTTAGTAGCAGCCATCAAAGATGCTTCACAGACTCGGACAAAAACCCAGTCCACTGCATCACAACTGCGCTTGATCCAAAGTTTAAAAAAATTTTAAAAAATAAAAAATTCAAAAGTGCTTGCATGAACTCTGATGGCATTATCAAGTACTCATATGAGTGCACAGTATTGACAAATACCCAAATTTAAGTACTCAATCTGGGGCAAATAAAAAAACAAAATACAAACAAACAAACAAAAAACAGTGGTATTGGTGCATCCCAAGATAAAGTCGTTTTAAAATCACAGTCTCCATTTTTTTTTTACACAGCTGTTTACTCCCTTCATGTTGCTCCATGGAGACAAAAACCTCAAACAAACGCTAAACTGTCATAACCAGACAGAACTGCCACAGAGCAGAACCGTTTAGCAGTTCAATACACTCTTAAATAACAGCATCATCGGGGCGCCCGGTGGCTCGGTCGGTGGAGCGGGCTGTGTCCTCGCTGCAGCGGACCCGGGTTCGATTCCACCTGTGGCCCTTTGCTGCGTGTCATTCCCCCTCTCTCTCCCCTGTTTCCTGTCCACTCTTCAGCTGTCCTGTCCTAATAAAGGCACAAAAGCCCCAAAAAATATCTTAAAAAAAAAAAAATTAGAATAGCATTATCTAAGTGTGCATTGTGATGCTGCTGCTGATTTAAGAGGTGTAATATAGACACATGACTGTCGAAAGCAGCCGACAGCTGACATGGCAGGACACATATGGCTGTTTGAGCGCTGAGGAGCAGCAGTGGAGGTGTCGTGTGTGAAACACCTGAAGCATATTTTTTATCACTACACTACAAAACTGTTGAAGCATCTTTGAGCCAAAATTTTAATACACTGAAAGCAGAGCCGGTGAGCATGAGTGAAAAAATTTTTGGGTGGAGCTGTGAAACGGCACCGCTCAACTCCGCTCCAGTGCCGCTCACACCGGCTGCTCTCCTCCGTTGAGGTGTGTTAATTGATAAAAATATGAAGAGGCGTGCACTGTGGAATTAAGACGGAGCTCCTTGCTCTTTCCTCGTCTTTTCTCTTCTCTCAAAAATCAACCAAGCGTGTGCCGCTGATTGCCCGCCTCTTTGAATCAGCTGAGCAGCGGATAGTGGAGTGAATGATGCAGGAGAAAAAAAGAGACGTACGTAAAGACCGGAGGCTGCTGATACGGACAGGTGAATGAAAGTGAGAGAAGAGATGGAACGATTTTATTGTTCTTACTGCTGTAAACGAGTGTGCTGCTCGACATGGCGTTTCTCCTCAACTCTCTCTGTGCAAAACTTCCTCACACATGACCACATGCTGTTCGTGTGCGGCTCGAAGCGGTGTTTGGCTGCGGGGCTCTGACACGCTGAGGGCTGCGAGGCGCTACGTGCAACTTAAAGGCTGTGACCTCAAATACAAACGTCGGGTTTATGAGGCAATATGAGGAAAATGACGGACTGGGATGAGTGAGGCCCCCACAGCTGCTTGCAAGATGTGGTGGAGATTCATTCTCTCTTTCTTTGTGAGCGGAGTGATTCTGGAGCGGAGCGGAGAAAAATCTGTGTTGAGCGGAGAGGGATGGAGCAGCAGGGTGGAGAGGTGTTGAGCGCTGGAGCGCACGTGATGGACACCTCCATGATTTTTGAAAAAAAAAAGAAGAATACAGTTGACCAGTTAAAATCTGACCTCTGACTCTGCCTCGGTTTTGCTGCCCTCTGTCTGTAGCCTGGAGAAAAACGCCTCTGGAGACATCTGACCCACCATCCCATCTGAGGAGGAGGAGAGCAAGAGTGAGGCAGAGAGACAGAGAGAGACACAGGAGAGAGAGAGAGAGCAGAATAAATACACTTTGAACCGAGCACAGGAAAAACCAGTTCTGTTCACCTGGATGACATGTGAGACTTTTGTTGACTATGTGCAGTGACATCACTGTTTAATAATGACCACAGACAAGGGAGGACACACCTGTCTACATCTGTCCTACACTGAGACATTTGTCCTGCACACATGCATGCACGTAACATCCTACATGTACGCACATATTAAAAGCAACTAACAGATGATATGTAGGTTTTTTTTCTCCCAGAGATTAATTTTAGCAATCAGTTTTTCAATTAATTACTGACTCTAACTACTTATCTTCAAATAGCTAAAATTATTTTTTATTACTCGATTACTTTCTAAAATTATTTATCCATAATAAATATCCAAAACTTGTCTCATTTATATTTTAATGCTTTACTACCTGTAATCTTCATGATGTTATTTTCAAACTACTGCTATAATTATAATAATAATAATGATAATAATAGACTATCTGTTAAAATGCCTTATCTGAAAAATACTAATTCCCTGAACTGGAGAATCACTATCTTTACTTAAGTACTTGAATTAAAACACTAAACGGTTATGAAATCAGTTTATTTTATTAATGTCGTTATATGAGATTCATTCAGTGTTTTTTAAACTTTTTGTTCCTCAGAAGCTTAAAAAGCTGCCAACGCTTTCATGAAGCCCGTCTCTGTGATGCATTATAACTTAATATGAACATATATAACACATTATGAACACTATTACAATGGATTAAATGTGATTATGGTTGTGGTTAGGATTAAGCCTAACCTTGTTCATAACTGTGATTACACAGCACTATTATAACAGCATTATAACACATTTGAAGTATGTTCATAAAGCATCATAGACGCATGCTTTAAGTGTCGCCAGAAAGTTCAGATTCACCAACCTCACAGTCTGTCAGTCATTTAGAGGGAAACAGAAGCATCTGATACAAATGTTTGAATTTTCTCAAGTTTCTCTCCATATTTTTTCCCTGGTCATCCAACAGTGACACCCAACACTTACAGAACCACTGAGATACGGTGACCACTCAGAAATGTGTTTTTACATCAATGGGGGCAAGAAAAATATTTAAAACAATTAGATTACAGATTACAGACTTAATTACAGACCATTAGGACAGCCTGTAACATTTGTTTGAGCCTTTTTTCCACTCATGCAAACCTGCCAAGCAGGGATGGGCGATATCCTGTCATTTGTGATATACCATGAAAAAACTTCCCACGATGAGAACTTGTCATTTTGCAATAACGAAAAAACTCTAGTTGATGATCACTTCTCTCGCTCTAATGCTCTCACAGCACACAGCTCACTCCCCCGCCCGTCCAGAAAAGTCTCCTCGCACCTGCGTGTGTTTGCTGTCGGTGTCAGAGGGAAGAGAGGGCGGTCAGTGATGCTGCTGCTCACTCCGTCTTTACTTATTTAAGTTTTCCTCACTAGTGCACCGCTTCGTTTCTGCCATCCACTTCACCGCTGCTGTTCTGCACAACTTCTCTGCTGTCGGACTGATAAAGGATGATCTTGTTTTGTCGTATGAGGGGAGGGAACTAACGTTACGGCGCCCTTAAAGTAAACACCCAAACTTGTGTTGACTACGTTAGAGGGCTGATAATGTTACGTCGTCACTCTGTTAATTGTGTTGGTACTTTGTGAAATCAATGCGTTAGGATGCTGTTGCATGTCGTTTTCTAGAAAAATATTTGTGGCTGTTACTTCAGTGTGTGCCGTGTGTGTGAGAGAGGAGGAGGAGGAGAGATGAAGCAGAAAGTAAACTTCTGTGACGGCGCTGAGTACGAGCTTAATAGCTGCGACAGGCTCATCTGACCAGCTAACGTTACAGAGCGACTAACGTTCCTGAACGCCTCTCTGACTGTTTTGACCAAAACTTTTGTTATTGTCATTTGAATCATCATCGTGTGCTGTTTTTCAGCACAATAGCACATTTACGTGTAACTGCTGTAGTTTAGTTGCCCATTTGAAAAATTTTACCAAACCAAAAAGATGACGTTGAATGGTACTTTTTTTTTTAATGGTCATTTACATCATCATTGCAGCAAATACCACAAAATATTGATAAAATTTTTAGTCCATATCACCCATCCCTACTGCCAAGTGCAAAGTAGATCAGATAAATGGCTCTCAAGATATGTACAGGACAGACAGACAGACAGACAGACAGACAAAGAGTCCTGTTTATACTTAAATGATTTTGCACGTGAGCAGTAACATGAAGTAAAACCTCCATCAGCCAAAAATGCTAATTACAAAGCCATCATCATCATCCAGAGTTCATCCTGGTGTTCTGATACACAAGCCTTCAACACAACTCCTCACATCCTGCATACCCACACAGCCAGGCAGTGTGTAGCAGAGTGGCAAAGTCATACCAACCATCACGTGTGTCATTCATGGCACAAGCCAAGAAAATACTTTCTTTCTTGCCATAGACTCACTTTTTTTTTTTTTCCAAATGAAGGTTCCATGGGCGGTGGACTCGGGATGTAGGTACTCTAAAAAGAAACAAGGACTCTCTTGTTTCATCTCTGGCTGCACCGTGTTCTCATGCGGCTGCTTATTTGACGCGTGTGCAGCACTGACAGTAAATGCATGAAGCGGTTATGAAACAGTCTTAATACTGATGCTGCATGACAATATTTTTGAAAGCAGCTACTTCGGTGAGAAAACTACCTTTTCTTTGCAGTTTCACTGGTAGTGCCTGCTACCAGGACGGTTTTTGAAAATTAAAACAACTTTTTATGGTGAAGAGTTGCAGATGAATCCAAGAGTCTCAGCCTGAGGAGAGAAGCAGCACAGCAGCAGAACAGCTGGCATACGGCATGAAACTGTATGTTGGCGTTGTTATTGAGCTCCATCGCGCTGTTGGCTTACTACTATGAGAATATAATGAGATTACTGTTCCTGAGCCACTGTCTGGTAGTCGAGGGAACATGTAGCTGGCGGGTATTATGTAAAACAAAGTTTACTTTGTTTCACTGTCAGGTAGAACAGCCATCAGTCTCACAGCCACAAATAGACACATTATGACATTGCTATGCATGCAAAAACTGCAGTAAAAGTAATTAGTGTTTCCACAATGTGGGCGTTCATGAACTGTCCCTTTAAAAAAAGAAATACTACGTCGTGTTCGGTCAACAGCCAACAGATATTTCTAACTTTTCTGAAACAGCCTAAATGACCAGAAAGTAATTCTGCCAATCGCTAGCTTGTGTTTCTGCAGACGTCCAGCAGGTTGACTTTTATTAAAAACATGTTTTAAAATTTAAACAAGTTCAGTGTTAAGGATCTCCTGCAAACTATGCAGGACGTGTGCGTCACTGCTGGTGCTCTTGTCTCTGATGCAGTCATTCGGGGCTGATTCACGTGTATGACTAGTTTTCAGCAGAGCTGCTCATCTGTCAGCCTGTTTGTTTGGACAGAGTTGAGGATTTTTCCCTCCTGTCAATGTGGGTTTATGTGTTTCAATTAATAATAGTATCACTGATTATAAAACTGAAGTATGACGGAGAACTTCCAGCCTTCTTGTTGGGCTGCAGGAAAACCCTGTGAACGTTTATTTGTTATGGTCTGCTTCAACCACAGCTCGTCAGTTACTGCTGGAGCATCTCAGAGGCCTCCATCCCTTCATTCCTCATCGACCCTCTGTTCCTGCCTCCTACCTCTGAGGGAGCAGTGCTGTCTGTAGGTTTCTTGAACAGCCTCAAGCTGAGAG
The DNA here is from genome assembly GCA_029822935.1 of Naso vlamingii. Taxonomy (NCBI): domain Eukaryota; kingdom Metazoa; phylum Chordata; class Actinopteri; order Acanthuriformes; family Acanthuridae; genus Naso; species Naso vlamingii. The sequence goes on from JAPQLA010000019.1 coordinate 28,765,045, forward strand.
TATCTCTCCACCAGCACCTCCTTCTGTGACTCCAGACGAGGCTTCATGTCGAGGTTTTGTTCAGCCAGGCTGCGATTTGATGCCAGCGCCATTTCTCTCTCCAGCTGAATGTTCTGGATCTGAAGGGGGAGAGAGGAGACATCAGACTACAGCACCACAACTTCACATTTTAGAAAACTTGTGAAACACATAAAATGCAGAGGGGTTTTTATTTTATGTTGGGGGTTTTTTTTGTTTGCTTTTGTTTTTGTTTTTTAGATATTTTTGGGGGCTTTTTGTGCCTTTATTTCTTGGACAGGACAGCTGAAGAGCAGACAGGAAACAGGGGAGAGAGAGGGGGAACGACCCGCAGCAAAGGGCCTCGGGCGGAGCCACACCCAGGTCTGCCGCGGTGAGGACACAGCCTCCGCACACAGGGCGCCCGCCCCACCGACCGAGCCACCGGGCGGCCCCGTTTTTATTTTTTGTTTTGACATAAAATCTGTCTTTTTGTGGGGTGTGAGTCTTGCTTAAAGTAGTATCACAAGTTGTAAAGTCCAAAAGCTGAAGTTTCATCACATTCAGAATCTTGTTTACTTATTCTCTGAACAGACAGTTCACTTTTGTTACACTTGGTTGTGTGTAGATATGTGAGAATCAGGCTTCTTTTGATAAATTTGAAAAAAAAAAAAAAACACAAAAAACCGCACTGTATTTCTTCCAATATTGACAAATGGTCTTTCTGGTCTTTTAAGTATTGGTACCAGAACTTGGGTATCACACTCAGTACGTCTACACGATGTTAGAAAAAGTCAATTATTGTGTTAGTCCGACTGAAACTGGACTTTCGATAAGATCTGTAGTCGGATCTTCGTTGTTTGTGTGAGTTTAAAGGCATCATTCAGGTTGAACTTTGTCCCCAACGCCGCTGTGATATATAAAGTATCATATATGAGTGTAATGCTTTAAGTTAAGTCTTACCAAATTTTCATGCTAAAATTGCCACTGCAGAGCAGGAAGGTAAACAGCATCATCCAACAAATATGCAAGGGGCGACGCGAGCTGAAAGCCGGACTTTAATGTTGTCAACGTTTTTAGGAGAGGGAGGAGGAGGAGGAGGAGACATGAGCTTCTAGGTTTTAGTGACTATATACTTTAAAAAGTATAATATGCAGAAAAAATATATAATTTTCAAAGGGCTGAATGATTTCTAAAAATGAAAGAAGGCAGAGGTAGAAGAACCTTAAATTGGGGTGTGTGAACAATATTCAAAAATAGTGAGAAAAAAAAATGGGGGGGGGAGGGAGGGACTTTTACCACAGTATCTGAAAAGCGGGGGCATTTTCAAAATTTTGGGGGCACTTTTAGAAAGAGAAATTTTTGCATAAAGGATACTAGTAGCCTTATGATTTCAAAAAAAAGAAAAAACAATTTCACTGTGATTATTTTGACTGACACTGTAATAGGAGTTGCAATTTTAGAGGAAAAAATCACTTTCACATCATTTTTCTCATTATTATAAAAACAATATTGAAAAAACTCTTCAGGTGTGATTTCTGCCGGAATCTTTACCAAACAAAGATGTTTTCTTTAATCTGAAGAATATGATTTGTAGGCCAGGAAACTCTCCGGCGCCGCATTATTAGTATTAAACTGTATTTTGGCACAAACATTTTTCCTTTAACAAACATTGTGTCCCCTGCAAATAAAAAATTCAGTCATCAGTTGAAAGTTTTATCAGGTTTGCATGTATCCATCCACGGGCACAGGCGCTGCACTCTGTGTGCCTTTTGCACCCGGTGCGTGCGGTGCAGGGTCTGTGACCTGCGGCTCAGCCTCATGCCGTGACTCTCTGAGGCAGGTTCTTCTTTTTAGCTTGCATGTTTTAGACATGTCTCTGCTCCACCACACCTGATTCAAACGAACGGCTCGTTTTCAAACTGGAGCAGAGCTCGAGAACGAGCTGATCATTTGAACCAGGGACACATGTCAAACACGGCTGTGTTTCACTGCTGTGAAATGTTTTTATTTATTATCAAAGTAGGCTACTTTTTATTTTATTAATTTATACAAACACAGGGATGACTCAGGAAGGTTTCTTCAAAGTTCATGTACCTACTGAGCATAAACAGCCCACTGTTAAAAAAATTTAATGTATGGTCATTGAAGCCTATTAGAAATTATGATCAGCTTATTAAGATATTAAAAGTTGTGTAATTTTGTTATGAGGCTCGAATATTTTTGTGGCTCCGGACAGATTTTTTTGGCAGGGGGGCAAAACGGCTCTGTTGACAGAAAAGGTTGCCGACCCCGGCACGGTGGATTACGGTTAATGTGCCTGAAGCACACTAAGCACACTATTCCTACACTAAGTGCAGCAATGAATTAAAAATGCAATAATATGTTATTCACTATAATTTACTTGTTGAAAAAATTTCATAATAAAAAAGTTGTAAATCTAACGTTATCTTCACATAATTGCCTCTTAAAGTGCTTAAGATAATTTGGTATACTTAAAATTTAAGGTAATTACTTAAAGTCGAGTAACAGGTGATGCTATTTTAAGGCTGGTCAAAAATAAATTTTTTGGCCAGTAAAGTGTCTCAGTTTACCAGCCACTGGCAGATGAGCCAAAGAGCCCATTTTGAACCCTGCCATTATCCCCCCACTCCAAAGCAAAAAGCCATTTTTACAAATCAATGTACCAAGAAACCAAATTCATCTTCCTTGTGCAAAAGAGAGAAATTAAAATTTATAGTATGCTCTTCCTAAGGCAAACCTACAGTGCCCGGGAGGTGACATCAACATGGTTTTATTTTTTAAAACACACGTATGCTTTCTACTATGCGCACCTGTTTTACAAACTGCATGCACATTTTAAAGGGTTACTTTGCCGTTAGCAACAAGCTTAGTATCGTTCCAAAATCGGCATATTCCAATGAATGTTGTTTATCTTCCCTCAGTCTTCCATGGGCCAAGCTCTCCTGCTATCCTCTGTGCCAAAACCTCCTCAAACGATGTCAAATGACACGTTTTACGTCATTTGTCCAGGTGCCCAGAACCCCTTCAGTATTGAAAACCTCAAAATATTAAATACATGGAATGTTCTGAGGAGACAGATAACAACCTTGGACATCTGACAAGTACTGTGTTTTTGTGATCAGTACACATGAGGAATAACAGGAGATTTTAGTGGGAGTCTTTCTACCGATCTGTGTGGTGCAGACCTGGTCCTCTCAGCAGCCTCGGGTACAACACAACATGTTAAAAAAAACACCAGACAAAAGCACTAAGACTGATGTAAACAGCTAATACAGCAACACAATATAATAAATATCTACGTAATTACTTAGCATCTTGTAGAAAAATAAACATTATCAGCAAACTCATATATCTCACACAAACTACGGCCGTGGCCTGAGTTACTGTCTTCGGCTGCGACAGGCCAACTATGTGATTATTTTACAGCTTGTGGAATTAACATGAGCTGCCACTCTTGCTTGCGCTTTTAATGTGCTCTCTACACTGAGAAGCCATAACAACCTCAGGAGAGCTTGAGCGCCTTACGGTACGTGTAGGCACAGCAGGAACAGCTGTGTGAGCAGAACAAACTCAGGAAACTCAGCTGGCTCTGTCAATGAAGCACAAAATGAGGAATTTACTGTTTAACTGACTACAGTTACCATCAGCATTAATCAGACATCCTCATGAACAGCAGGAGAGGTTTCCTTTAACAACTTGCTGCATGTTTTGTCAAACAGGTGCGCAATTTAGTAATTTGCGCGCGTGTTTTGTATTTCACGCACCTGTTCTATAAAATGCACTTGCAATTTCTAAAACAAGCATGTGAAATAGAAAGTATGCGTGAGAATTACTAAACTGCACACACGTTCTAATATCGACACACGTGCAAGTTACTGAAACATGCGTGCAATTAATAAAATGTGTATTTGATTTATAAAACAGGTGCACGAAATAGAAAGCACGCGTAACAAAAAAAAAACAAATAAACCAAAAACACATCCACGTCACATCCTGTGCTCCATACAAAGCAGATGTGTTTGCCATTATTGATTAATCCTTTTGTAGCCAAGTGCTGCAATAATCTTCTAATTAATGTCACAGCATCTTATTCAGACTCGTGCTGTGTTGGATGTGTTACAGACTGAACTTGTTATGCTACAAGGAATCCGCACAGCTGACCAATCACACATTATTTTCCCCCAAATCTTAAATTATTAAAGGACACTTTTTTGGGCATCAGAAACAGCACCTAATAATGTCGTGGATGATCCAATTTGAACAATTTAATAAGAAACATTCCTTATCAAAATTCCAGATGTGGCCGTGGTTTCTGCATCACTAAAATCATAGGGCCTGTCTGACTCGGTTTCCACAGCTGTCTGCTCTCATCACAATCTACAGTTACCTAAATCTGTTGTTGTGGTAGGCTTAGTAAGTATTTATTTTATTAAAAACGGTTAAAGTGACTTCTCTTGGTTAAGCCAAGTAAGTTGTTTCAGTCACTGAGCTTTGGTGACTTGAGCTCACCAGCGTTCAAAGGCAAGAAATTCAAAGTGTGGAGGAACAAAGGTACCTTGGAACTTACTTACACTGACAGGAAACTGAGCATTGATGTGACACTGAGGCATACGCAAGAAATGGCAGCAAAGACAGTAACTGTGGAAGTACAATGCTGACAGAAGCTCGATGGTGTTACAGTCATAAAGTTAGTGGTGTCGCTCTCACTAAGTTACAGGAGTGGGATATTTAAATGTGCAAAACATTAACTAGGCAAAGACAAAGTCGAGTGTAAAATCTCTGTTCAGCAGCAGCTCTCTGTCTGACGGTGTTCGGTCATCAACTACATGAAAAACTAAAAACATCAGGTGCTACACATTTTTGCCAATAAGCACTCTTAATTGTGGTTGACAATCAAATGTCTCTTGGTTTGCTACACAACACGGCACTTGACTGTGACAATATTCCCACTGATGCTGGTTTTGTTTTTTTCATGTTGGGTATCATGTGTTGCAGAACTTTAAATGGTTTTTGATTTGCTTTTTTTAAAAACGAGGTGGTAATAGAGTTATAAAGTGTCAGCACTCGAGGTCATACCGCAAAGAGCAAATTCATTAAACCCACCAAACCTGAAAGACGACAGAGTGGAGAGACTTTTTAAGCAGGCAGTGTGAGAGGCCTTAGTGATTAAGAGTAAAGAATGTCGAAAACAAATATGAGGAGGACGGCTTTGATGGGACCTACTTAGGTTGATTAAAGGTATAGTCAACAGAATTTTGTACAGCTGACCACGAACAGGTCGTCTCTGTTGTTGCTGAAGACAAAAAACATTTTTCACTCTCCCTCATCCAAACTATCCAGTCATTTCAGGGCTTTAAACTTTGAACTAACCATATATTCCATTTGCATGACCATTAGAGTGTTACAAGCAATCTGATTTTATCTACGGTGAGACGCTCAAACAACAAAACACTCTGCAGGGCCTGAAGAGTTTTAAATTTAACCCCTAACTTCTCATAAAACATTTTAATCTGAAAACCATAACATGTTGCCTTCCTGATGTGAAACTAAACTGGAAAATGAAGCGTCATTTTTACCTCGTCAGACTCAAGAGCCATAGACTCCACCCTCTCCGGGTTGTCCAGGAGCTCCTGTAGCTCTGATTGGCTCAGGTCCTGGAGCTTCTCCATTTGATTTGCCAGGATGGCTGTCCGTCAGAAGGAAACCAGGAAATAAGAGTTTACAAAAAAAAACTATGTTTGGAAACAGAAATTTGACATTCAGATGCCCAAATAAAGTATTTCACTGCTGCTAACCTGAAGTAGAATAAATATCAGTCACTGACTTATGAAACCATTATTGACAACTCGACACAAAACAAACCATGTCACCTGCAGCCACTCTTTACATAAGCTTACACCATGATCACGGTTTGTGACAAATGTGGGAATTTTCATCAGAGTAAGTAAGAGGAACACCTAAAGGATGTAACACTGTGTACACACCTAGCTAACAGCTAGCTAGCATGTTAAAGTCACACTAGTTACAGAGGTAACTGACTGTAGGCCACAAAACAGAACAAGCTGTTTAGATGAACATTAATGTGTTGACAGAGAAAACGGGGGGGATAAACGGCTACTTACACGATGCTAGCAAACCAAATTCAGCCCGAAACTGACTGGTGGTGACATCCAACACCACCTATTTATTTCAACTGACAGCTGACGTGACACGTCCTCAGGATCTCCCACCTGCCCTGACGGAATCCAGCTGATCGAAACGCCGCCGAGCCGTTTCCAAAGCGCTGCAATCGGCAAACTAGCTAGCTACTCGGCAGGCTACTAATCGCACCTGACGGTTCCGCGTTGAGAGATGTGATGACAACAACAGTCGGTATGATCGCAATGTCAGGCACTTAGCCACCGTCAACTTCAAGGGAAGCCCAGCGATTTGGCGATGAGAAACGGAGCCCTGAATGACTCCACTCGGTCGTGACGGTCGGAGCTAAACGTCTCCGTATTTCGACAATGTCTGATTCAATAAATCGATGACTGCAGTCGACAGAATATGTTAGAGAATGATATTTTGTTTGCTAAAAATAGGAAAGTTTCACTCCACACTGACAGAAACCGCCGCCATTTTAGGAACAACCCACGTTCAACGGTTTACGGGGGTGCTCGGAACGAACTGAATATTCTAAAACAGTGCCGGCGAACTTTTATAAACTACTGAGTAGTTATAAACATTTTAAAGGAAATCCTAATGGGCGACGTATGTAGGTTTACTTATTTTCACGTGGGTCGTTTTCCATATATTGTCCTATATGGCGAGGAATGGTGGGGTCCAGCGCTCAGCTGATATAAGGGGAACCCCTATGTGACGGTAATGTTCCATACACTGCTGCCAGTGGTTCAGATGTACATGTCAATGGCTGACTGTCTCCTCGCTCTGTCGGGGAAACTGCAAACCGTTACTTTCTGTAGAGAGAAAAAAAAACAGTGACGCTGAGTCTCAACCGAATAGAAACAGAAATAGACAGAATAATCTTAGATTAAAGTAACAACAGAGAGATCCACCAGTGTATTACGGAAAGCTGCAATTCTCATTTGACATTCAGTTTTTCTGGGAAGAATCCACCCAGCATTATTTAAAATTACTGTTAATAGGCTAACAGCAGGTATAATCTTCTGTGGTACTTGGAGTAGCAATATTGTTTTTGTGGCCTAGTAGAACTTGTGGTATACTATTAAAGTGCAGTTTTAGAGGTTATGAGCTCATATCAAGAACAAAAATTCTGGCGGGAAGATAGAATTTTGTATAGACCAAAATGTCAACACAAATGTAACTGATGACATCTGCATGTGAAAATTGAATTCTTAATTGTCTTATACTGTGCTGTTAGAATGCCAAAAATAAATTTCCATTTCATGTGATGTAACAGACAATAAAGTTTTCTTTTCTGAAAATGAATTCCTGACATAGTTTGACTGGCTCAGTTAAACAATGATAGATTTTTCTAAAGGGAATCTGATTGCAGCCAGACATAAACACAAAAATCACAATAACATAAACAACACTCCATATTAGAGACATCAAAACTGAAATGTATGTAAAAAACAAAACAGCATTTAAGAGTGACCGGCAAGTCACTTTACTGCAAAAAAGATTTATCCATCAGGTTGACTATATACATTCCACCAACCTACGATTCGTCAAGCCTTGTGTCTTGAAATTTATGGGCTTGTTTGAATTTAAAAAACTTATGCAAAACTCTTCCTGACTGTATTCAGAGGTTGTTTTCAATGAGGATGAGCTGGTACTCATTTAGGGGAAATTTTGTGTTTGAAAAAAGGAGGGTAAGACAAATGTGAAAGGTAGATGTGTGACAGTCAAGGGGGTCAATTTGTGGAATAACAGTGATAATGAACTAATAGAATATTGTAATATGAGAAAGTTTAAGAAATTGTTCTCAGACAAAACAATTCAAACGCACACTTATTACTGCGAAAGTGCTTAACCTGAACCCACTAGCTTATAGTCAAGAGAGGTTTTACAGCATCTGCCAGTTTTACTTGTAGCCATACATTTTTTGATATTTAGAAAGAGTCAACCAAATTCTTTCAATAATTTACAGAAAAAGGGGGATTTTGATATAAAAACTATTTGTCAGGAACACAGCTGACAAGCAATTGTAAGGGGACACAGGATTAGACCTCGGAAAATGTATTTTTAATTTCAAAATAAATCTTTTGATCTGGAGTTGGAAGTTCTGAAACCAGATTCAGAGACTTGGCAAACCATTCCAGTAAAGAAATAGCAGAGTCCTTATAGAGTATGTAACAAGATTATAAAGGTGCATCAATGTAAATATTCAAACAGAATCTATCAGCAAACTTTCTCTTTATGAATCTGCGCATAATCGCTGATGCATTGTTGATAAAATAACAAAAATTCAGCCTGGAGAGAGAAATAAAAGTAATCTGATACATAAGGAGAGGCCAAGTTGATGAATGAGGGGGGAACAGGTGGGAGATGCCAAGAGAGTGAGGGGTTGTGCCATCCATGAGAGGAAGACCATCAGAGAAAAAAAACCTTTTGCTGCTGTTAGGTTTTTGAGTTTTGTCTGCATGTCAATATAAATAAAGGACAATAACGGACGCCATCTGACCACAGGTGGAGCTGTGAACCAGGTCAACACCAGAGAAAAGCTGCAGTGGTAAACTCACTTTTACTCGTTTCTTAGTCCTAGACAATAAAACAAACAAAAAAAAACTGTAAAAAGTGTCGGCAAGTGTGGTTATTGTGAACTTTGTGAGGTGAATTGTTGTGGAATTTGCTGTGCTGCAGTGAGGGCAGTGTCTGTTGTTGTTCATTTTTGTAGCATTAAAATGGTGATGTAGGAGGACTATCGCTCCACTCACTCAAACTTTGCAATGTGCTGGAAGATCAGAGAGTTCAAATGTAAAAAGGAGGATATCTGCACACCTAGTCAGTGGAATTTTCAATTTAATGTGCCAAGCTTTCGGTCTATCAGACCTTCATCGGAGCATACGTGAATCGGCAGGGTTAAATGAAAGGACATCCACCATACAAGTCATCAGCAGTATGCAATACACCTGTATGTACACCATTGTGAGGGAAACTGCACCTTCTGGGAAATGTGGTATTTATTTTTGTAGTTCAAGGTGTGAGGCCTAAATATTGAGGCTCACTGCACACCACAAAACACAGAATACAGAAAAGGGGGTGTAGCACCGTGACTAAAGAAAAAATAATCACAAAGCACCTTCTAGTATTACACATTTCACCAATAAATTGGGCTTTAATAACTTATAGGTCCTCAATAGCATTAAAGGTGCAGTGGCTGCGGATGCAGCTGACATTCCACTGTTGCTCAGTGGGCTGACTCGGGAGAAATTTAGGAGGCTGTAATAATAATAAAATAATAAACTTTATTCATATAGCACCTTTCAAAACAAATGTTACAAAGTGCTTTACAGCAGAATAAGACATCAATCACAGCAAAGTAAAATATCAACCATATCAGAGGGGGGCCTAGTAAGGTTTTAGCACCAGCTTGGTGAATAAAACCAATAATAAAAATAAAAACATGACATATATAACATTAAATAAAATCAGGAAAAGCTCTCCGATAAAAATATGTTTTAAGAAGAGACTTAAAGGAGAGCACAGAGTCAGCTGACCTGATATCTTTAGGCAGTTCATTCCAGAGCCTCAGGGCACAGACTGAAAATGCTTTGTCCCCCATTGTTTTCAATCAGGCCTCAGGAACAGCTAAAAGACCTTTGCCTGAGGATCGCAGGGAGCGTCCCAGGGAGTAAGGTGTTAAAAGGTCAGTGATGCAGGTAGGACAGAGACCGTTGAGTGCTTTAAAAGTAAACGTACTGGTAGCCAGTGTAAAGATGCTAAACCAGGTGTAATATCACGTTTCTTAGTTCTAGTTAAAAGCCTGGTAGCAGCGTTCTGCACTGACTGAAGTCTGGCCAGGGATTTCTGATTAAGACAGATAAAAGGGCTGTTACAGTAATCCAGCCGTGAAGAAATAAAAGCATGTAAAATCATCTCAGAATCTTTAAAATTTAAAAAAGATCAAATCTTTGAAATGTTTCTATGGTGACAAAAACATGACTGTATAAGTTTTGTGGTGTGCTGTTTGAAGTTTAGATTGCTATCAAACCAGATGCCAAGGTTTTTTGCAGCAGGTTTGATGCAATCCACTAAAGGCCCAGCAGATGGCAGAATTTGTTTCGCCATCTGCTGGGACCCAATAACCAAGACTTCTGTTTTGGTGGAGTTCAGCTGAAGAAAGTTTTCTGACATCAATTTTTTAACAGCAGTGATACAGTCCAGTAAAGAACTCAACTTCCCAGGGTCAGTGGCCTTAACTGGCAGGTATAGCTGCGTGTCATCAGCTTAAAAATGAAATGAAACACCATGTCTTTGTATTATGTGCCCCAGAGGAAGCATGTGCAATGAAAATAAAATAGGTCCCAAAACCGATCCCTGGGGCACGCCATACTTGAGGGGGGAAAATGAGGACATGTGGTTATTTGCTGCAACACAAAACCTTCTATTTGTAAGATAAGAAGAAAACCACTCAAAAGCTGTACCTGACACTCCCACCCAGTGCCTCAGTCTGTTTAAAAGAATGCTGCGATCGATTGTGTCAAGTGCAGCACTGAGGTCCAGAAGTACCAAGACTGAGCACATGCCACTATCAGCTGCCATTAAAAGATCATTGGTCACTTTAAGCAAGGCCATTTCTGTGCTATGGTACTTCAGGACGAAATTTTTCAAAAATAATGTTACCCTCCAGTGCTGCTAAAAATTGTGTGGACACTATTTTTACTAAGTTTTTTTGAGATAAAAGGTAACTTTGAAACTGGTATGTACGTGTGATGCAGAGAAGGATCCAATCCAGGTTTTTTCAAAAGTGGGGTCACACATGCAGTTTTAAAATAATCAGGGACACAACCAGTAGCCAGGGAGCTGTTAAAAACAGAAAGCAGAATAGGCCCAGTAAAATCAATTACCTGTGCTAAAAACCTAGAGGGGATCACATCAAGAGGGCACACTCTCTTGTGTGAAACAACATCTAAAAGTTCAGGCAGGTTTATTGGGTAAAACTGGCTAAAAATGTCCTTTTGAGGGTAAAAAACACCACTAAAAGAGGCACTGGGGGTAATCAAGGTTCTGATTGACTCAACCTTATCATTAAAATAAGATAAAAATGTATCACAGTCAGCATCTGATTCAATGGGAACCATGGGAGGAGGTGGATTAACCAGGAGGTCAACAGTCTTAAATAAA
>JAPQLA010000019.1:28779999-28792413 GCA_029822935.1 Naso vlamingii
ATCAGAAGCAGCAGATGTCAACATACAAAGCAGGGCACATTCCAGCCTCCTGAGATGACAGGAATAAAAGACAAGGCGAAGGAGAGAGAGAACCTCCTTACCACAAACATACGTGTGTCACTTCTTATCTGTCGGTCTGTCTGTGTTCTCTTCTCTCTTATTATTCCGGCTTGTTCTGTCCTCCTCCAGGGCGGCATGATTGACAGAATTGAGAGCAACATGGACCAGTCAGTGGGCTTTGTAGAGCGGGCAGTGGCTGACACTAAAAAGGCAGCCAAATTCCAGCAGGAGGCACGCAGGGTAAGTTAAGACTGCTTCATCACTAAAATGGATGGAATGACCTCTGGAAAGATTTCTAAAGTCATTGCGATTCAATAACTGATCGCGTGTTCTGTTAGTCTTTGTTTTCTCAGATGATTCCTCTAATAACTGTTATTACTGCATTTATTGAATGATGCACTTTCATCAACTTAACATGCAAAACAGTAACAGCCACAAATTAATGATCAAGCCAGGAGCGGCATCCACCTACGACATTAAAGAAGCATTTTTGGACCCCAGAAACCATTTCATAATTCTAGGAGCTTAGTTCTACGACTCGCCCCCTATTTCATCTTGCATCTGCAGCACAGGAACTGTGAACTATTGTAGTTTTTAGAACTATATTTTGAGGAACTTTGAGGTACTTTTGCAACATATGAGGAACTATACTGATGTAAGTGTACGGTGATTTGTAAAACTCAGGAGCCAACGACAGCTGTGTTAAGACAACCCAGAACATGAATCAGAGCTCAAAACGAGATCATCGTTGTTTTGTGGTTGTATCTTCTCTGAGATTTAATGGTCTTCAGCACGAGATTCATGGTACATTATTGCCACATACTAGAGAAAAGCACGGAGCGGTAATGCAGTAGCCTTGTTGTTGTTGTAAGTCAAGCAAAAGTTATGTTGTAAGTTGCATAGAAATGACGTTAGTGTACCAACTCCCAGCTAGTATACATAGCTTTCATAGCGGGTTCTTAGTGGCGGCACAAATGCCAACAGATAAAAAGCCCTTAAAGGTGTTTAGTTCCCCAGGAAATCCGCAGTGGGCAGTTTCTCTCAAAAAGTTCGAACTGTTTGGTCCAAAAACGTCTTATGTTAGTTATTGAGGCCACAGGATTACTAAAGTGTGTCCTCACACTGGACTGCTGGTAACAGGTGATTGGAGATGTAGGATGCTTCCTCCTTGTTGAGCTGCCATCCCCCTTCATCATCATCTAGTAGCAGAGACTGTGCAGAGGCTGAGGGTTTTTTTAGATTTAAGATTCAAGGTTCAAGAAGCTTTATTGTTAATTCTACAGGTATGCGCCGGACATACAGAGAATTGAATTATTGTTTCTCACTGACTGACCAACTGTGCTCACAATGGAAAAGAAATATACAAATATTTAAAATATTAATAAAAAAAATATAAAAATCAAAGAGCTACCTAATGTGCAGATAATTCTGCTAAGCAAACACAGAAACAGCAGCTTGCATATAAGATAAAAACAAACAGAACCGTATATTATCTGTTAAATGAGCCGCAAATCTGTTGTAAGTGATGGAGCCTCAGTGAGGAGAGAAGTTTGCCCTGATCCAGGTCCCAGGGTGTGACCTCGGTCAGGCTAAATGCCACAGGTCACCACAGGTTAGTTTAATATGTTGGTCTAGTGTGCCTAACTTGTTGGTCCTTTATCTTTTATCTGACTGAGATTTGTGGCTCTGAACATCACCTTTAAAATATCAGCAGCCTGACTGAGCTGTACAGTGATAAATCCATGTTCCACTGAAGTAACAGATGGTTTTGTAATTACACCTTTTTCCACTTAATCCAGTCCCTCTGTCAGTTTTGTCTTGGATCTAAAATTTTAACTTTAAAACTTAAATTCAGAGCTCAATTTGATACTGTATTGGCTTGTTTACTCTGAAGGCTGATGAAAAAGTGATGTCAGTTGTAGTCCCAAAAGGGCGAGATGACGATGACCCTTATTCAAACCATTGGGACATCGCTCTGTTAAAAAAGGAACCAACCACGGACTGACAGCAGGATGCATACGCTCAGATTCTGCTGGAATAGGTTGTAGCAGTGCTTTACTGTGTGTGTGTTAAGTTTTCCTATTGTCATGTATAGCTGTCACCAATTGTGGGTTTTACATGGTTACTTACTTTGTCCAGTTAGACTTTTTTTCTGGCTTCCTACCAACTGCTTCCTGTATATGAGGAGCACATGGGAAATGAAAACAAAACATTAAGAATTGCTGTATCTCATTTACAGCTGTGCCTCTTTGCTGTTGTCCATGGTGTGTCTTTCTCAGGAAGTCAAGCATAATCAGCTGTTATATAAAAACTGACAAAGCTGACACAACATCATTGTCCAAAACTGTCTTTCCACCAAAAATATATTTGATGTCATAGAAATTTGAAGAAAAAGATGTTGTCTCACCTGTTTGTTGTATTTCTGTAAAAGGGGGTCCTTGCTTTTTTCCACCTGAAGTGTGTGCAAGTAAAGCCCCGTTACTTAACCTCATTTCCATTTAGTGTCTGCCTCCCGCTTCATAATAGGCCAAACCTCTTACATGATCTGCTCATGTTTTAAACTATTACAGTGTCTGCAGTGACAAAAATGACCCACAGAATACAGAATATTGATTTGGCTCTGGTTGAATCCGAGCTCAAACTTGGTGTCAGCTGCAATTTGGTCTTGAACCATCTGGGTTTGTTGTTGACCTGCTTGTCTACCTGGTCTTGACTCAATTTAACTGCTGATTTTGTCTTGACTCCAAAATTGTGGCGGTGAGTAATGTAACACTATTTTCCTTTCTGTCTCTCTATCCTTTTCCCTCCTGTTCTCCAGAAACAAATGATGATCTTCTGCTGCTGTGTGATTTTGGCCCTCATCCTCGGTTCATTTGTCTACAGCTTCTTTAAATAGAAAGCCGGAATAAGGCCACCCACCAGCTGAGTCCACAAAGTAAAGGATGAGTGACAGAGCAGAAGTGCTCTCTGTTGCTTGCAGTAAAGGGAGTGCTCAGTTTACTGTTATTAAACTAATTCAAAGTAGAAATAGAGGCTACAAATATTTGCATTCATTCCCAGTTATTTCTGAATATGATATGACAATGTTCTTTCCATTCCCACACTAGTCGAAATTTACTACAGTTTCAATGCAGTGTCTGGATAATTAAAATTAAATTTAAAAAAGAGCTTTGAAGATTTTCTACCCTCCTGCCGTGAAGGGTCTAAGAAGAGATTTTAGTAGACTTAAAAGCATTTAGCGAAGACTGAATTTGTCTGGATCAAAAAACTTAGTTCGGATTTTAATTACTAACATTCTGAAAACCATATGACATTAGGGTCACAAAATGAAATCATGATTGAACCAACAGTTCTAACAATAACCTAAACATGAAAGGCTTCATAAAGAAGAGATTGATAATGGAGCTGTCAGAGAACATGTTCCAGACACAATGAGCAGTCATTTGTATGAATTGTCCACCAAGTCTCATTGTACCTCTTGTGCTTGAATTTACATCTTTGTCCAATTTTTATAGATTAAAAACGGTGAATTCTTCATTTATAGACCCTGTGTATCTTCTCCCAAAAACTGTTTTAGAAAACAGTCCAACCTGGCTTTAGCTCTCTGGTGTACGCTTCAGGGGGATCTGTTGGCACAATATGGCAGAAAAAGTTTTGTGGCCAAAGTAGGTTCTTTATCATGCTAGAAATCAAAGGTTAAGCAGAGCAGTTGGAGGCAATCACTTCGGCACCCTAGGGAGGAAACTCATTCAGACATTTGAATCTTGGAATCTTATTCTTTTGGTCACTACTTAGAGCTCATGACCACAACTGAGGGTTGGAATGCAGATTGACTAATAAATTGTGAGCTTTGCCTTCCAACTCAGCTCCATCTTCATGGCTTTGGACAACACCTACATTTCTGTTGATGCCAAATCAAACTGGCTGTCCATTTCACACTCCATTTTCCTAGCACAGCCGTGAGGGGGCAATTCACTATTCAGCAGCAGAGAACCATAGCCTCATACATGGAGGTGCTAATTCTAATCTCAGGTGCTTCGTGCTTTGCTGCAAACTGTTCCAGTACATACCAGTGGTCACGAACCAGTAAAGCCAATAGACCTGCATCATAGGATGCAGTTCTAAGATTCCTGTAATGGACATGCTCCTTACCCAACTGCACCTTGAGATTCTGTCCATGAAAACCAAAAAATTATTGGAAAAAAGGGAGAACCTCGGTGGATTCTAACTCTTAGTGGAAACGTGTTTGTCTAAATTTACAAACACAGCTCTCACTTTGGTTATGTAAGGGCCGAATGGCTTGTAGCTGTCGTTCCAGTATCTAATACTCCTACAGTACTTCCCAAAGTACTCCCTAAGGGACACAGTTTTAGGCCTTCTTCAAGACAACAAAACACATGTAGACTAAATGAGCAAACACCCATGAAAGTTCCAGTAAGCCTGCGAGATAAAGACCTATCCCCCTGTTCCATGGTAAACAGAGAAAAAACGTATTGTTTCGCCTAATTCTGAGATTTGACAATCAGTCAGTGTCTCAATTCAAGCACAATGTAATCGACTTTCCCAGGGAGAGTAAGCAGTGTGATACCACTATAATTGCAGCACACCATCTGGTCCTCATTGCTGAAAATGGAAACCACCACTGGTCTGCCTCATTACTGTCTCCAACTACCACGCGTCAATGTAGATACATGTTGGCCCAGACAGCCTATCAATGTCCAGAGCCTCAAAATACATCTCAGGGTGAATCTCATCCACCCCTCCCACCTTGCGCCGGGGAATTTCTTGACTACCTCAACGATCTCTGCCAGGGATATGGGAGAGATCCCTCCCATGGACGAGGATGACTTAGTCAGGTTCAGGAGCTCCTCAAAGTGACCTTTCCACTGCTGAACAGTATCCCCAGTCTGGGTCAGCATTTCTCCTCCCTGGCTGAACACAGTCTGGAACAATCCCTGCTTTACCTCTCCGAGTCAAATTACTTCAAAAACTCTCTCAAGGACAGCTAAAAGTCCCTCTTCATAGGCCCCCAAACTCTTCCCATGCCAGGGTTTTTGTTTCAGTGATTGGTTTAGCTGTAGCCCTTCAGGCCTCTCCGTACCAGTTTGGTGCTTAGGGAGACTTCTGAGCTGATCAGGCCCGAAAGGTCTCCTTTTTCAGCTTGACAGACCATGTCAAAAACTCCTCGTCCCTAACCTACGCAAGCAATTCTCCAGAGGTGGATGTTAAGCCCCAACAGTGTTCGTCTGAGTTTAACCAGGTCTGTTCAGCAGTCTCATCCAACTCACCACCAAGTGGTGTTAAGTTTACAACTCAACTCCTTTTTTCATCCTTGGTGTGCAAGACACATGGCTGAAGGTCTGATTATAACACCACAAAGTCTGTCACTGCTTTGGCGTAAGGTGGTCTGGTCCCAGTTACACTCATGAACCGAGTTATGCTTGAACATGGTGTTTGTTAGGGCAAATCCATGAGTAGCACTGAAATTCAATAACAAAGCCCCACTCTAGTTCAGATCAGGCAGGCCTTTGCTCCGGGTCATTCCCCTTCTAGGTTTCACCGTCGCTGCCCTGCTGCCCTTGAGCAGAACTGTCCCCAGCAGAACTGTAGATGTTATTGCCCAATGAACCACTACCTCAGATGATTCTCGCACTTGATAAAATTGTCAGTGAAAAACTAATGAGATAGGAATGTTGTCATATCCAAGAAACAACTGAAAAAGATTAGGAACGATAAATGCATAAGAAATGAATAGCATTGGCTGTTGTTGACCATTTGAATGAAGTAAATGACTAGCACACTGCCCATCATCATTATGTGTATCTATGAGGTCAGTACCTAAATATTGAGACAGCTGTTCTTATTTTTTTGTACCCTTGTCTGCTATATGTGTTTTGATGTGGAAACCATCTACTGTGCCAATGCTTAAGCTATCGACTGCATTGACTGATACAGCTCATACCATGCTGTGGATAAGCACCTGCTAACCAATAGTGGGCTGTTATTCAAATCATTTAATGAAGGAAAGAAAAACACTTTCCTTAAAAAAACAAAACAAAAAACAAAACAAAAACAAAAACATATGGGAGGTTGATTTGGAATAAAAAGATGACTGATAGTAGACACTCGTGTGACCTAATTATAGGAGTAACTTCTACAGGCCTAGATGTTTTGTTAGTAATGGAAAGAAACAGCCCTGCTTTATTTGATTACACTTACACTGCCTTGGGGATGTTTTAATGCTTTAGGTCTTTGTTGTTTGTGCATTTATTACAAAGATTGATTTTGTTTTCAATATGTGTGAGGGTGTTTCCCCCCCTTTTTAAAAAAAAGAGGTTGTTTTTGTTACATATGCTGGTTTGACTCTGGTTGGTCTTAGACATTTGCATCCTTTCTTCTTTGCTCTACATCTGCAGGCGCAGACTGACACTGATGCTGCGCGACAGCCCGCTCCGAGTGGTGTCAGCATACTTTTATTTTATATCAGTTACATTTTTGTTTGCAATTAGGCGTCTTCATCATACAATTAGTCACTGGCTCAAAATAGATCAAAAGAAAATGTCACATATTGCTTCAAAAGGTGAAATTTTAATCAGAACCCTTGAAGAGATTGTTGTGGAAATATTGAGCAGAATTATCCAGAACGCTCTGGGTGATACACTTTATGTCTGTCTGACACATTTTACATCGGCTTGTACTGCCTTGTGTGTTACCAATTTGGAAACAAGACTTTAAAAAACATGACTTCAGTCAGTTTTCTTCAGTAATCAAGCAGCAAACTAAAACCTGGCCTACTACTTACTTAGATGGATAAAATGTTTACCAGAACAAGATGACAAGGCGTCTGGGGTGATTATCAGAGGATATCTGTATTTTTGTTTGTTTGTTTGTTTGTTTGTTTTGCCTTGAATGCGGCGCCTGTTGTTCCCACCTGAGCACTCCACTCCCTGAGCTGTTCTTCCAGAAGGCTGAAAGTAAATGACAGCAAGGTTAATGGTCAAACATGGTTCAATGAACACTCGCCATTCTGTTAAATTTTTGTTATTATTCGCTTGTGTGATACTTTGATAACGTGTTGTGATGTGTGTTCTTTTGTTCCTGCTAACATTAGGCTATTTAAGACCTCTCATTTTGTAGCCATTTATAGGCCTATAGGAATAGAATTTCTTGTACAAGCGACGTCTTGCATAGTGTTTGCACTCTGTTGATGATAATAAAATACATCTGTCATCCATTTTGTTTATGAGTGATTATTTGATTTCGTTTCATTCGTAGTGTGCGTCACAGTTTGGCAAGTTCCTCTCGCTCGCCGTATTCTTGCTGAACATGTTTGAGAGACAAGACACTGCGACCAATCACAGGAGGCTTGCAACATTTTCCAACCAATCGAAAATAGTTTGCTCACGGTACACTTCCATTTATGGACCTGCAAGCACTTCCTCGTTGAGGTGAAGGCAACAAAACGTGTCCCTCCGATGCGAGCCGTTGGGAGTGAAAACACAGCACACGGAAGACGTCACATATTTTGGATTACTGAGGGCGTTTATAAGTGGACGGCTCCTTGTAAATATGGGGGTAAGCACAGTACAATGCATTTTTTCTTGTTAATTCGGGTTATCAATGAATGATGACTAGTAATATTGGAGTTATCTATGAGTGGGACGGTGGTTTTGTGTGGTACTGTAGCGTGATTGGCTGATTGTCTTGACTGATTGGGGGTTTGTCCAATAGTTGACGTTATTGAGATTCACTCACCAATAAGATATAAGGTCGTTTTCAACGTGTGCTGTTATTGGTGAATAACCGGCTCTTTCATATGTCTATTGGCTAATCTTGTCCAATCAAAGCTTACCAATTTTTCACGAGAGTGACACTGCTGTCGTCCAATGA
Organism: Naso vlamingii; assembly: GCA_029822935.1. NCBI lineage: Eukaryota > Metazoa > Chordata > Actinopteri > Acanthuriformes > Acanthuridae > Naso > Naso vlamingii. The sequence goes on from JAPQLA010000019.1 coordinate 28,787,950, forward strand.
ATGGCCGGCCCGCTTCTCTGTGATTGGTCCGACGTACGTTTGTGGGCGTGAAACGGGAATGTTTTGTTATGGGGCGGAAAATGGCGGCTGTTCGGAGACCGCAATAACTTTAAACCCTGCTGGTAACAACGACTGCAACCACTTGTGCCCATCTTTAGCAGTGCATTAGAACCAACTAATTACTGTTATTTTGATAAGACTTCAGATAATTTGGAGTTTTCTGTCGGTGTAAGCAGGGCGTCTTCCAAAAGCCCAACATTAGCTGGACACGAATTGGAATGGGAAAGGCAAGGAACAAAGCTCGGGCAGGATTGATTTTATGGTTATTATAATTTTTAAAAATATTTTTCCACAGCCATTCACTGAAGTAAATAGTTGTACTTTGCACTTTTTAATGAGTCGAGCTTCACATTAAGATTTTAGCCGACGTTTGTTCACCAAATCTACAGTGAAGTTAGTGTGAGTACACGTTAAAGAAAGCACGAATAACGTAACGTTAACGTTAGACGAGGTTTCACACACAACATCTGTCGTATTAATACCTCAGCCAAGAATCTCGTAAGTTAGTAACGTTAACTTTAAGTTGTAAGTTAAGTTATCGACGAGTAAAGCTATCGATGGAGTAACGTCAAACGTTACGTTACGCGCCTCGCCGCTGCTCGCGAACGTTTTCCGACAGAGCTCAATGGCGCCGCGGTAACGTTACAGTGACGATGGGTCTAACGTTACTGTAACCCAGTAAAGTTACCTGCTCGCTCCTCCAGTCGGAATGGATGATTCAAAGCCTCGATACAGCAAAAGGCTGGTAAGTGTAAAGCGAATCTGTCCACTTTTACAACAACTTCCAAAATCTGTCTAACTGTCCATCTATCAACCAGTCAGTCAAACTAAACCCAAACGGAGTAAGTTCAGTTCAGGTCACAGTGTGTGCTTTTGGGTTTAATTTAACTGCATTGTATAATTCCAGCAAACTTTGTTTTTTAATTCAGTTTATTTTTGTTGTAATTTTAAGAGCTTAGTCTAAATGGACATATACAGGCAACAGAGAATTCTGAAATGTATGGCTCGAGTGGTTAATGTCTACGTTTCTACTTTTTAAATCTGTTTTAATACTTTTATTTGACTGCCGTAGTCTTTGGTATTTTGTGATGTACAAACAAAATTAACCAGCAGCCTAACAACAGTAAATATAATTAAAATTCCAGTTGATTTTAGCATCCATTTGAGGAACACCAGCTGTTTCGACCATCTTTCTCCAAATTGTGTTACTTACTCCCCGAATTTCCTCCATCCTCACGTCATCTGTGCGTGCATGACAAATCATATTCATTGCAACAGATAAATATATTTAGGGTTTGCAGTGACATCATTTAACAGACCACATTTTGTTACACAACCTTGTGTCGCACAGTGAAAATAAGTTAATGTTGTGTCTTGTTTTTAAATCTAGAAGCAGTATGGTTGCTATTGGATATTTTCTTTTAAACCTTATCTTTGTGGTGTATGCATACAGTTGCTGTGCAGCCGTGTGTTTCAGAAATTAAGTTTATGTGAGGGAAAATGCCCAGCAGGGTGTCCATCATGAGGAATAAGTGGAGGACTTGGAGGGGTGTGTGTTGGATGGTTGCCTCAGCCGAGCATCAGCCCGATGGGTTCCAGCTTATCATGTAAAATCAGACTCAGTCTTGGACTTAAATTTCACCTTAAATCAGAATTACTATAGACTATTAAATAAGTCTGTAGCATAAAGCCTGTCTATAAGTGACTAAAGTGAGACTGACTTAGTCTGTTTGCGCTTTGCATCATGGGTAAACTAGGACACAATATCACAGAAGAAAAACATGGTGGACAAAACAGCGATGCTCGATGTTGGCAGCGGTCGATTGTTGCATTTTGCCACAGCAGAAAACCTTTTCCTGTTAGAGGAACATGATGCATAAAAAAGTCTGTTATTTTGTGGTTTTAATCAATTGGCTGACGTTGTTCAGGTGGCAGAGCGATACTTTCTCAAGGAAACCAAAATCTCTCCAGTTCTTGATGGTTGTTTCTTTCCCTGAAGACTCTCCTTCTTTTCCTAGAGCTCTTCCTAACATCCAAATATTTGCCATGGAGCAAGTACGATTTATGTACGATGTCCTGTTTCCAATGTGAAATGCTTTTTTTTTGTCCTTTTTGTTTGAAATACAGTAAATATCGCTGTGTCTTTGTGTCTCCCAACTGGTGACCTAAGTTTGTTGCCATGGTAACAAAGCTCCGGGGGAGAATTGGTTAATTTTTCTGTCTTAAATAAAGTCAGTCTTAAGTTTTGGTGCAACAGACAGTCTTAATAAGATTAGTCTATTTTGACAGTGTAAGACCAGTCTTAAGTTATGTTTTTGTTACCAGCCCCTGGGCGCTGTCGTCCTTCAGCAGGCTTCCTGAAGTTAGCCAATCAGAAGAAAGTGTTTTTGTTTTGTTTTTGTTCTTTTAAGAGATCCTCAAGAAAATGAAAAAAAAAAGTCAATGACTCATCGTGCACTTTGGGGCATATTGTAATCTTGAATTTTTTGAAGGAGAGGTAGATCCAGCGTTGGAGGGGTTGGTCCCGGGCATTCCTTTGAAAGTGTCTTTATTGCACAAATCAGTGCTGCTGTCTGCTGCAAACGCCGGTCAGTGTCAGAGACAGGTCCCTCCCCAGCTGCCAGTTTTTGCAGAAAACACAAAAGTATGCAGAAGAAAATAGACCTCGCCTTCTGTTTCATGGGGAAATTTTAACTGGAGTCAAATTCCATACTTAATAATTCTTTTTAACCTTTATTTAATCAGGAAGTCCTGTGAGATTAAAATCTCTTTTTCAAGAGAGACCTGGCAAATTGCACAGCATTTACAAAGTGACAGAACCACATAACAGCAGAGCAGGTCGAACGTGTGTTCACTGTGGTCATTAAGAAAGCTCATTGCAATGTTGAATCTGGACGCTAGTAAAGAGGTAAGAGAGATTATGGAGCATAAGGGGGTTGGGGCTTAGCCTGAGATTATCTCTTTCTCACCTGTTGTATCCTCGGACCCCCACTAAAGCAGAACATTGTGTCTCCATCAAATGTGTTCTTCAAGTGTCAGTGTTTAAGGACAATGTCAAAATATTTGGTCCGTCTGTTTCAAGGGCGTCACAAGCTACAACGAAACAAACACATTTAATTTGTGACAGTTTTACTGAATGGAACTCATGCTGGCATTGCTGCTTAGTTGTTGTTTTTCAATATGTAGTAAATATTTAGAAATAAATTCTGTGTGAGTGTTTGATTTATTCCTGGTGAGGGAGCATAAAGTTCTCTTTTCATCTCGTAATAACATAGACTCTTGTTTGCAGATGCATTTGTTGCTTTGGAATTTGGTTCTGATCCTTGGAATTATTTTTTTTTTCAAATCCTTCTGACAGTTTCTCTTCTCTGTCACTTATTCCTTTGCCTCTTTTTTTTCACCCATCCACACTTCCTTCCACCTTTCCTAGCGGGCCGGTACCCGGCGACGTTACCATGATGACGGCATCTCAGATGAGGAGATTGATGGAAGGAGGATGTTTGACCTGGAGGAAAAAGTCAACAGTCAGAGGTTCAGCTCTGACCGGGTCATGCGCATGGAGGGAAAAGGTGAGTGTTCTGTCACGGCCTGGTAAAGGTGTGACAGAGCTGAACACAAACAGTTGTCTGATGACAGCAGCAGTCATTAAAAAGCTTCCTGCCTGACACGTAGGTCACCATGAGAAAAGTTTTAAATGTGCCACATACTGTTGTGTGCAGACTTCTGCTGTGCAGTTGTAGTGATAACCAGTTTCATCAAGGACTCACAAAGCTTGAAAATGACACATCCAGGTCTGTGTTTCTTGTGTTTCTTAGACTTGACATATGAGTTTATCCAGCGAGGAGGCCTGAGGGATCCCATCATCTTTGAGAAGCCTGATGGACTCGGACTCAAGTGGGCATTTTCTGGTTTTTCTCTTCTCCTCATTTATATTACATCTGCTTTACTACTCCAAACTTATTTATCAAATATTATCACTTGCTTGTTCTTCTCCATTATAAAAAAAGCACACAGATGAGTTGATTTATTGTATTAGCCACTGATAATATATCACCTCTTGTTCTGTAGGATGCCAGATCCTGACTTCAGTGTCAATGACGTCAAGATGTTTGTTGGTAAGACATGAAATGTTTTGACTTTATATTAATTGGACGCTGGTACATTTTGCAGGTTTAGCACTGGCAGCAGCTGTCTGTTCGATCAAATGGGGTTTTTTCACTGACACTTTTGACTGCGCAGAGTTAAACCGTGCCGCGTTGATTTGCATTTCCATTACCGCTTACTGCACTGAACTGCGCCGGGCAGCCGCGTCCAAGACGGAACTTCTCTGAGGCCAAAGCGTGCCGGCCCCACCTCCAAGCAGCTGCGTTGACATCAAGGGGGCTTCGTCATCATTCAGCTTCA
>JAPQLA010000019.1:28827944-28838588 GCA_029822935.1 Naso vlamingii
AGACCCACTCATCTGTCTCCTCCCCCCCTCCCCCCCCCCCCTCCTCACCCCCAGCTGGTGTCTCAGTGTTTGAAGCATTCTTGCGCTCGGAGTTCAGTGAGGAGAATCTGCAGTTTTATCTCGCCTGTGAGCAGTACAGACACTCTTCCAACAACTTCAGTCTGCGCAGACGAGCTAAAGACGTCTGCAGCACCTATATCCAGCCAGGAGCTCCACGGGAGGTACACACCTGCTTAACACGTCATCCAGCTGCATACACTACACCTGTGGAACATTTCCTCGTGACATAACAGGAGGTGTTGTTTCTCTCCCCTTATTGAACCATCAACTTTTGTAGCTTTATAAGAATGTGTCTGTTTAACGTCACAGAGTGGAGTTCATCCAGAATAAAAACACCTCATCATAGTGAGACAGTGCTGATCAAATACTGATTTAACATCTGAATTATTTCTCTAACATTTCTGTCTGTGGAATCATTTTACTTCACTACAAGCACAAGTACAAATAACACTGCTGGTCTGAATGTTTATGAGACGGTCGATCTATAATCAAGTGAAATTAAATGTGAGATGCATCACTGTGCACGGAACAAAGCCTGATTTATGCTTCTGTGTCAAATTGCGCACCTCCTCTAAAATGTAACTACACATCAAAGCGACGCAGACCACGAGCACTGTGATTGGTTCGCTTGGTGGATGCGCATTTCCTCCTATGCATTTCCAGCTTCTTCTTCTACTCGTGTACTCCACACATTTTCTGACACAAACATGGGCCAAGTCGAGGAGCGACTGATTGAAGAAGTCTGAAAATATGCACATTTATATGAATCTACGTGGCCACATTACAAAGACTGCCAGATGGCCGCAAATTCGTGGCGAGAGATTGCCGTTTGGCGGGGTAACTGCAGAGCAACGCAGTCGTGCGGATGCACAAGTATAAATGCTTTCAATGGCGTAGGCCACGTGTGTTTCCGGCTACGTGTGCAGCCGATGCAGAAGCATTAATCAGGCTTACGCCTCTTGCCTTTAATTTCTACAGTCTGGCTTCAGTTCATCACCTCACCGTCTGTGTCTCCAGAATATGTGTACGCTTGGCTCAGAGTTTCCACAGACCGCACATTTTCCCGTCAAGTTTGGTTTTTATATATCACAAATTTTGCTCAGAAAGTGGCGTATGTGTCAGACTTGCATGTTTATAATTTAAATGTCTATGACATGGAGTGTTTGTGATGTGTGCCACAGTAAACTGGATAAAGAGCCGCCCGGTCAGGTGTGATGATGATGAAAATCAACAAGACTGGCAGGAAGTTCACTTGTGTTTTGTGTGTTACTGCATGTAGTCCACTGTGAAAAGGTACAAAGGGTTATTTTGGTTTTTTTACTTAACTGTTGCAGGTTTTTCCTTTGTTCTAGGATTTTTTGTTGTTGATTTTGATTTTTCAGAAGGATGACATTTTATGACGGTCAATCAAAATATAATTTGTGACTCTCACAGTGAAAATGCATCTCTCAACCAGTTTGACTCAAACGATAAAACAACTTTTCATTTCAGTGGCTCTGGCCAATAAACTGACACAAAACAGGTTTTGAAATGTTAATGAAATGTTTTGGGTGACTTTCTACCTTTTGCAAACATGCAGTGGAGTTTTGATGAACCATCAAACTGTTGTGACGATTGCTCTTAGAGTTCAGAGAATATTTAAAAAAAAATGAGCCAAAAAGTTTGAGATCAACTGTAATGACGACCTCATCACTTCTCCTTTGCTTCGCTTACATTCACTCCGCTCTGCCGCTCTGTCACTCAGTGATGAACTGCCGACTCACTCTTGTTTTCGTTGTTTTATCAAGCCTGGAAATGCAGCAGTGATTCTGCATCACTCTGCTCATTCATAGTGATGAATGCAGTTCCCTGAACACCTCAGAAACACGTCATCTGATGATACAGCTGCTGTGGACGGCATTAGTCTGACCTCCAGCGTCCCCATAAGCCATCCTGCGATCAGGATAGCTCCTTACAGTTTCTATCATTACCTCATTAAAACGTCTACCAACATCTGTTTCTGTGCTGTACATGCTGTTGAGTTGTGGACTCACATTTTCACAAGTGTTTCCAACAAGGTTCAAACTCAGAGAAATCCACATTTTTTTGAAGATAAGAGTGCATTTCATTTAGTCGCCAGTTGATAAGTTCTGTCTTGAACCTGAGTGAGGAAAGAATCTGTCAAACATAAAAGTAACGTGAATAAAAGTTAAAACATTCAGTCATCTTCAAACACGTGTCATTCACATTTTCCCAGATCCATAGGAACAGTCAGTATTCAGGTAAAATACTACACACAGACGGTGTAATACAACCGAAATTAGAGATGATGTGACAGTCTAAAGTTGTTGCTCATTCCACCTTTCAAACCTGCTCAGCTGTGTTGAAGCTGTCGACAAGATTAGTGCTGCCGCTCAGCCTGTCTCTGTGGATCACAGGGCAGCAAAAGTATCACTAGGCAAAAAATAATAATAATGTATGGACACACAAAATATATCATTAAGGAACATAAAAGATGTTCAGAGAAGAATTCCTGCTACCAGTAATAATACCGACGCCGTAACCACCACAGTATATTGCTGTATTAAAAAGCAGCAGGTCGTGTGAGACAAGGCATTGGAAACTCAGACAGGTTGCAAACAGGCGAGCAGTGAAGCTGTTAGAAATGATGTTAAAACTAGAAAAGTCGTGAAGGATTTGTGATTCTCTGGAATGTTGTCGTTGCTGCAGGTGAACCTGGACAGCAGAACGAGGGATCTGACCATTGAGCTGCTGCAGGCGCCATCTCACACGTCTCTGCTCCACGCACAGAAACGCATCTACTCGCTCCTGGACACAGACAGTTACCCCCGCTTCCTCCAGTCCAACATCTACCTTTCCTTACTGCGAGAGGCCGACTAGAGGCCCTGCGTTAAATCACCTGGAGGAGGAACAGTGACTCAATGCTTTGGAAACTTCTGACACCATAAAACTCAACGCGTCTTCTAAAGACAAAGCTGCTGTGTCTGTGTGAAATATATGTGGAGTCGATGCCGACGGCCACTGTGAGAAATCCTAGTGAGTTAAATTCATAATTCCATTTTGGGAAAGACATGTATTTGCTTTCTTTATAAAGTGAAATGTTCATATTAATAGTTGTGTCACATATCTGTGTGTCTTTATGTTAACATAAACACATTCTGACTGAAGCTCTGGAATTAACACAAAGAAAAACAAAAAACAAAATACAAAATAATTTCTGTATTTGGCTCCTTGTTTGCTGAGCAGTAGCTGTAGTGGTTCTGACAAACTCAGAGGAGGCAGTTTTCCTTCCTTCAGTCAACATGAGTCATTTGTTTTAATCATTAAGCATCGTCCCTGTACACCGTTAACGTACCTGTGGTCTAATAATTCCGGCTCCTTTGCTAAAGAGGTCATAGTTCACTGTAACTGACTCATATGGCAAAGGTGGAAACCTGAGCTGAGTGACTTTGACATGTAAAATGAATACACAGCTTCAGGGAGGGTGAGCTCAGTCTGCCTCTAAATACTGTTTAAACCAAGAAAAACTGCGTATACCATCGTATTACATACAATATCCTTGGTCTGTAAAACTTAAAATACCTTCATGATTAAACATTCTAAGAAACATGACTGTTTATCAAGTTTGAAAGAGACAGAAATAAAATGCTCTTTTTTCGTATCTGTCACGTGACTCTTCAGTGATCATACAGAGGTGGAGTGAGATGTAGATCAGTGATGGATCCAGAGACCGTGACTGTGTACTGGCAGACATTTGGTGCACAGCAAATCAGTTGTTCAGGGAGCTCACCTGATCTTCAGCAAGCCACAGATATTTCTCATGGATAGGGTGTTTTTAAAACCAAACACTTATACGCGAAGCTGTCTGACTTTGCATCACTGTGAGTCTCACCGTCCACAGAGCGGTCATGGGCACAGCTGCTGTCATCTCGGGTCCCAAACTTAAAGCTCGCTGGTGCTTTAATTCTACCTTGTTGCAGAACGAATCATGTTAAAGTGAGATGAGAGAACAACTGGACAAATTCAAAGCTAACAAACCATCTGTGCTCGGGCCTATGGTTCTCTGGGAAGCAGTCAAGGAGTTAATCAAGGACAAAACCATTGGATTTTCTTCTAACATACATCAGTCCAAACTGAAGCACATCCACCAACTGGAGAAGAAAAGTTCATGGCTTTGAGCCATACCCTTGATCTAATTATCAAAAGACAATTATTAAAGAAGTTAGCCAAGCTCCTACATTCACAGTAGTTTTCCTTATCCACAGGAGTACACAAAATTGTCATCTCCACAGCCAAGCTACTTAGTAGCCTCTAAACTTAAAAATATTGAACAACTAGCAACTTCTTCAACCACAGCAACCCCTGGGAGATCTGTGTTCTAGCCCAGTGGATAACAAAAATTTGTTTTTAAAAAAAATTCTATTCTTACCTTTTTTTCAGAGACGATTCACAATTATCACATTACAATCACTTCCTGAATTCATGATAGCTAACGCAGCTTCACCTGGAAGCCCGTCTTACATTGGCAGCCCCATAACCCTGTGTGAACTCCGCAAAGCACCTTGGGAATATGAACAAAGGGAAGTCACCTGGCCTGGATGGCTAACCAGCAGAGTTTTATTCTATATATCCGTCCCCTGTCAGTTATGAACACAGACATGAAGCTCTACATCTATACACTAGCTTCCCGACTGGAACCATTTATGACGTCCCTGGTACATGAGAACCAAACTGACTTTTTAAAAAATTGTCTTGCTGCTGACAATATACGTCACCATCTTTACGTTATGGAAATTTTGGATACTGTCAGTGTGAGGTAAATTTCTCCCTCCAGGCCTCTCTTCTGCAATGTGTGTGTGCTGTCACCCTTTCCGCTTTCTCCACTCTATTGAAGTTCAATGCACTTTGTTGCTTCTACCTATAGAATTTTTGCCATCCTGCTCTTGTGGTGGCTGTCAAGGCTGAGGGCGAGATTCTAAGGCTACTGATTGTGAGTGGATAGAAGAGGCCGGACTCCGGAGAGATCAAGGGATGGACACCAAGACTTAAAGATGCCTCACATGTAAAACAGCCTCAGATTTGACGTGGCACAACTCTGGTCCACAGTAAATGTTGCTGTTAACTCTCCTTGGTGCATCAAGTCCATAAAATAAAATGTTTCTGCTTAAGACATCTTCTCTTCTCTTCTCCTGACCTCCTCATTGCCTTGGCTCACCTCTGACCAGATTTTCCTTCACAGTCGATACCTCTCATGCCATTCTCTCTCTCCATGCAGAAAAGGCAGTTGTCTGCCTCAAGTGGCATGAACTGAACATGAACTGTGAGCAATAATTTGTCCGATGGGCTTTGGAAATATTTTTACTTTCTATGGCTCGATAAATCTACACCAACCCAACAGCTCCGCTACTGATGGGCAACACTTGTTCCAAACCTTTTCCCCTTAATGTGGCCCTCGCCCGGCTGCCCTCACGCTCCTCTTTTTGTCTCTTGAACCTGTGGTCCAGGCTGTCAGACAATCAGCTTCTCATGACCTTATTTCTGTTCATGACACCAAACACTGTATGCAGATGATATGTTGCTCATTGTTTATAATATCTCACAATCTCCTTCCCAACTCTTAAATAAAATGGACAATTTCAGACAGTTCAGAACCTTAAATATTTGGGGATTTCTATCTATCTACTCCTCAACTACAAGCACCGTGGCATTTAATTACTGACAAGTGATCGCAGAGACAAAGATCTACATGGGTGGCACTATCCCCTCTCACTCCTTGTGTCCCAGTCATTAAAATGAATGTTTTCCAAAGTAATTAATTTTTTTCAGGTGTATGCCTCCTCTGCCACCACCTTGTGGTCATTGAAAGAAATGATATTTTGCAGTCTCCATATTTATCTTGGGGAAAAAGAAGGCTAGACCCTCCAGAGACCAAAAAGTGAAGGTGGACTGGGACTCCTGAACTTCCAGTGGAACTCTTGGTCATTCGTGTTGCATCTTCTTTGTCAAACGGGTGGATTCTGCCTCCTCAGTTTGTTGGTGCCCAATTGAGCAAAATATTGTTCACCCTCATTGACTACAAGACTTAATTTATCCTCCCTGTGCCTGCATGGGTTTTCCCCGGTTGCACTGGTTTCCTCCCACCATCAAAGATGTGTTAGCGGTAATACTCCTGTCAGTGTCCCTGAGTGAGGAACTGGCAAAAGATCTGGAGTTGGTCCCTGAACATTGTACTGTGGCAACCCACTGCTCCTAGCATGTGCAGTGAAGGTTAACTATGAATAGGATGGGTCAAATGCAGAGGATCAGTTTCCCCACAGGATTAATAAAGTTACTTCTTTGTTGTCTTCTTCTATTCCAACATCTCTCTAAAACAAACTAAAACTAGGTTTGGCAGCATCATTACCGAGTTGATTTCTGTTTGGAATTATGCAAATACATTGTGCAAAATTGGACCAGATTGGCTCCTTCATTCACCTTCATTTCGGAACCATGGCCCACAGATGGAGGAAGCCACATGGAGTAATAATGGTGTACACTCTTTCTGATATTTTTTGGGTGGGAGGCCTTTGCTCATTCCAGACCATACAGAAGCTATTTAATCCACCTTTCTACCTACAGCTGCTCACAGTGATGCGTTCTTAAGGTGTACCCTGGAAGAGTTAACAGGGCTTCCATCCATTTCATGCAGCATTGACCAAATCCTGTGACATCGTATCTGTCATTGAAGCCTTTCTGCTGAAACCTGAGCTGAGCGGTGCTGAGCTCTGCCACAGCAGACAGACTCAACTGAACAGACCAATGAACATTATGAAGTTCTGTGCTGCAGTCACGGTGGGAGGTTTGAACCGTACACAAAGCAGTGACTGCTGGGAGCATGTCTTCCATGGGACTTTTAATGATAAGAGGTGGCGTGCAAATTTCCTAATGTGCTGCGGGAGGTTTGTCAGGCTCTGTGGCCATCCAGCACACCGTCTCATCCATCAAGACACTCCATTCAGGCGCCCAGTATCTGTGAAGTGACACCAAAAACACTCTTGATATCTGATTTGAGTGGGCAGAGCATCCAGACTGAAGACGCATCTGTACAAATCAGATTTAAATCACATTCAAACCACCTTGTGGTTTGGATCTGATTTACGGAAATCGATTTTCATGTGGGTTTTTGCTGTTCAGACTTAATGAAATCAATCTAGATTCAATCTGAAATGGCCAAAAATCCAATTTTGGGCAGGCAGTCTGAACAAGGCCCATGTCTGTAGATTTCTTTAGTGTTCATTAGATCATCCAGCAGTGAAATGGTGGAGTGTGTGTTTCATGTTGAGTTGTCAAAAGTATTAAAATATCAATACATATTGTTACTGAATATGAAATGTGGTTTCGATACTCTTTTTTTTTTACAGTATCAGTACTCCAGTACTGTTTTTTTGCTCTCCTGTCCATCAGCAGGTTTTAACATACCGACATAGTACCACCTCGTCCACAAGTAAAGTTTGAGTTGAGTTTCACTTTGATGCTGTTTGTCTTTTCACTCACTCAAACACACAAGCACTGCTACATCACAATGACCTCAGCACATCACTTTGGACTTTATTCAACCATGTTACCTCATTCAGCCATATAAAACCAACAAACATAATGAAAACAAAAAAAACAACATGGCGTCAGTCAGACACAAACTGTGACATCACGCCAATGTTCGCTGTGCTTTCCACCTTGTTTCTCTTCCTGCTTTGTTTCACAGTTGAAGCTGCTCATGTGGCTGCTCTCTCTCTGTGTGACCGTCTCGCTCGTAGCTCTCTGCCTAACAGCTGTTTGAGATTTCGGTCACGTGAAATGAATCCGCGGGCAGAGTGAGGAAGGACCAGCCACTGATGATGTTTTGTTTTTTTTAAAGTCTTTACAGAGCATTTGATGTTTGGCTTGACTTTGGGCTGTTCAGAGGTTTTCTACAAACATGACAGTACATGCTTCAACACAGTATTACCACCCCCAGCTTTAAATAAGTTTTAAAAATGTTTTCAATTATTTTTTGGCTTTTGATTGTGAGTCTAACTGGGATGAATTCAGAAACTCTTCCACATCTTTTACTCCAAAATGCTGAATTCACTGCAGCTCCAAGTTAAACCAAAAGTCAAACACTTCACAATAACATGCATGCATGCGTGAGTAAGTGTTAAGACTAATCATCATCATCATCATCATCTCCAGAGTTAAACACATTTTTTTGCTCAATGCTACACGTGCACTTGTGATTTCGACATGGATGTGAGACTATGTGGCTACAAACCAGAGACCAGATTTCATTTGAGGGAGCAGGAACAAGTTGCAGGGAGCCAGATGGGGAGAGTTTGTGTGTGTGTGTGGGGGGAGTTCAGGTCACTGGCTCCTCCCTCAGATGCTTCTGAACATCACAGCAGTACTCGGGGATAATAGTTTGAAGCTGTAAAAAATATCCACGGAGCACAACTGACAGCTTGTTGCAGAAAACCAGCCGCATGCTTCTGGTTAGCTCCGGACCAGACATGACGTGTTTGGTCACTGCTTTAGAGACGAGTCTCATCGCAGCTGATGACCGTCAACATGAGGTTTGGCCTGTTAACAGACCCCGCAGACTTTGACTCACTGCTGCCTCACTCCAAAGGCAGGAAATCAGAACTGCACATGCATCAAAACACCTTAGAACTTATGAACAAGCACAAAAACTTGGAACATTTCCTCAGGAGAGCTTCAGCCTGCACAGCACTCCGTTCAGGCTCAACAGGAACATTCTAGCATGTTTTGATCGTACCTTGAGTGAGCTAGAGACAGACGTGCCTACAGAGATCAAGTGTGAGTGGAAGTTTCAGGATAATTAAAGTGCTCTACGCTGCCATCAGAAAGGCTTTCCAAAGGAAAAATAAAGCCACTGACTGCTTTGATAAAAACTGTACATTTGATCCTGTGGAAACTTGATACATTAGTGTGTTTTTGTTAAATTTGTTTTTGCAACATTTAAAAAAAGTCTCTCTGAGTTCGGCATCATCACAGAACCAGCTTGTGGTCACCAGGGTCGGGTGCTCCTGTATTCCTGCTTCTGCTTCACCCACTGAGCTGTGTGGCACCTGTCTCCGACAGCCCACCACCAGCCCGCTCTGCCTCTGTCCTTCTCCAGCAGATGTCTCTGGTTGACCAACATGTCTCCCTCTGGACGCTGTGACCTGTCTAACACCGTGATCTCTTCAGCAGCCGAGGCTTCAGTGCGTGTGTCAAGGTGAGTCTGTGTGCTGTCAGATGAGGTCAGGCTGCAGGTGTTGTCCATCTTGGATGCAGACTGAAGCGAACGTGGCTGTGACCTGGACATGACAGTACGATGTCAGAGGCATGAAATGTTTAGAATAGTAACACGTCAGTTCTTCGCTGCCTGACTGCCACACATCTGGTCAGAAAAACATGTGCAGGTTGTTTGAAGTCACATGGTTTACTCTTTCATACTTGTTGGGCAGATGAATACATTTTGTCTTTGTGAAGTTCAAATCCTCCTCCTCACAGGAAACTGGACCAACACATGAGCTTCATCTGGTCTGAAGCTTCATCTTCTCTGTACCAACCTGCTCACAACAAGCTTCTGACTAAAAACCACCAGAAGCTCATGGTGACTTTTCTCTGGTGAGGAGGAGAGTGTCTTCATCAGGCTCTTTAAAACCACCAAACCTCATTTCCTTGTTCATGCTTTCAGCCTCATTGACAGTAACAAGTTAAAGGTTCAAGTGTCTCATGTAGTAGTGGTATAAATACCTGCTTTGTGGTGTGTGAATACTGTCCAACCTGTGTGTGTCTGTGTATCCCAGTGCGCATGACTGATCCCTCACTGGTCTCACACCTGAGGAGGCACAAGGTACTGACACATGAGAGAGGAGAAGCAGAGCTTCATGTTGTTCTGTAGTTTACTGAGAGTACTTTGAATTTCAAATTGTGATCCTACAACCTTCATTGTAGACTCACAGGGAAGAAACATGGTCACGCTGGAAAAGCTGAAACCCACGTTCGTGTTGGGCTCATTAAATAAATAGTTCTTTGTCTAGATCATATAGACAGTCCCTGGAATGAATCTGTCTGGTTACTAAAACTGAGCAAGAGCAAGCTTAAGTTTTTCAAACAGCCAAATGCTGCCACTGAAGCCCCTTCACACTGTCCAAAAAAACTTGCTTAAACTTGGTAACATCGGCCTGGGAATGTGTCCAGTCAGCATTCACTCCCAGGTCACATGACACTGCAGTAGACATGGGTATCAATCAGCTTCACCTCCAGTCAGCACTGGTGAAAACGCCAGACCCCAGTGAACACGCTAATTTGCACAATGACCAACATTGGCACGTCATGACATCAAACCACGGTAACTCATACTTAAAGTATGTTACATTCTTATACGCTGACGTGTTTCAACCTCTCTGCAGACCACTGCGACTGTACAGGTGAATAATACCTTTACAACTTATTTTACAATTAACTTTACTGGCTAAATTTTCTGCCTTTTATGACTTAAATTTACCAAATTCTAATCATTAACACCAGTAACACACAGTGGTCATCCCCTCTCCCTGCTTT